>CACKRE030005077.1:24322-35468 GCA_902602495.3 Ectocarpus sp. CCAP 1310/34 | reverse complement strand
GGGGGGGGGGGGGGGAGAGAGAAGAGAGCGAGAAAGAGAGAGAGCTCATGGCCTTTAGAAGCGTTGAGATTTTTTAGCCGCACTGAAACTTGCCACAAAAAAGCTGTTGCTTGTACTTTGCCCGGCGAGACAAGAGAGTGTGTGTGTAGTGCGACAGAACTGGGACACGCGCAAAACTACAAATCGAGCAACGGTTGACGAAACCACCAGACGAACCAACGAAGAGAACAAGATCAGTCCGTGCTCAAGAGCCGGCACTGCTGCTGCTGCACGTAGCACGTAAAAACCACAAAAACTCCCGGGGTGTCAGCCTTAACGCTAGTGCTATTAATACACCTGTGCAAGCACACTCGCCGCAGCCGCCCTAAAGGAAGACTGCTGCTGCTGTGGGCGCGCGTCAACCCGGAGTTCAGCAAAGCCTGCAAACCACGACCCAACAACAACAAGCTCACAGCTGGGACTGAAGCGAAGCCCCGCCGTTCCCGCCGAGTCCAGCTGCCCCCCCGCCAACTCCGCCTACTGTGCCCCCCTGTCCCGCTGCAGCTGGTGGCCCCTCCAGGTCCTGTCGGACGACCAAGAATGAAGAAAGAGGTCCAAAGGTCGGCAAACAAAGGCCCGGAGAATAAATAAAACCACGCGACGCCAAACAAGTCCAACGCCAAGCTCGTCGATTGGCACAGCGGGGAGCGGGGATCAACACACGCAAACACGGAGCCTGGAAACATGCAAGAGAGAGTCTGAGTTTCTTCTCGTTCTCTGCTAAATGGTGGTACACATGCCTGTGAGCGAAGGAGGCAGCCGAGGGAGGGAAGGAGGGAGAGAGAACTGGCGGCATGCTCTCAACTTCTGGGTGGAGGTGCTCAAATTTGCAAACGTTCGGCAAAGGGGTGTCGTGCGATTCCCTGGCTTTTGGTCTGGCACCCGTGCTGACGCTGCGGGCTAAGAAAAAGGTCTGAGATCCCTCTGGCCTTCTCTGGCTCTGCCCCTCCAACAAGACAAGCTCGCCTGTATTGTTATCGGGGACAGGAAGCGGTAGAGCCCGGTCTCCACCGCCCCTGCCCCGGCCACGTACGGCTGGAGGGAAGGCGCCACCGCCGTCGACCCCCTCAGCAGGTCTTCCATTCTTCTCCGCCTAATGGCACGCACAGCACAAAACACACCGAGGAAAAGAAAACACACAAATGGCGCATGGGATGGAAGGCACAAGGTAGAAAAATAAGGGACGGATGGCCATACAGTTGACTATCGATGCAGTAGTACACATGATAACTGAATCCCCACGCTGAGTTGAGATCATTAACCGGGCATGGTTCTCGCCTGCAGGGCTTGGCCCATCCCTCAAACTTACGATCCTTCTTGGGGGAGAGGAAATATGGAGATAGCAATAGTAGCCTTCGCAGCGTCTTTCGAATTACTGTAAGTGGTACATTAACATGTTGGGTAAAGCATATAATCGGAGAAGTTTGCGTTAGGGTTGGGGTTAGGCTTAGGGAATAGGATCTGCGTCCCCCCGACCAGCTCTATTTCCTCATAAACGTATTTATCGCGCCAAGGCGGTCAGATAGCAACAGTCGTAGTTCGGGCAGAGAGAGCGAGAGAGAACACTCACCCTCGGCTTTTTCTTCGAGACCCGTGCCCCTTCGAGTCCATCGCCACGTCCCCGTGCTCCCCGTTCTGCTTGGCCTTGGCGATCTTCTGGAAGTACTTCTGCGCGTGGGTCCGGATCTGCACCACCGTCCTCGTCTTGATGAGCGACGCGATCTTCTTCCACCCCTTGCCGTGAAGCTCCAGCCCCCGCAGGAAAAGCCTGTGCTCGTCATACGTCCACCGCCCCGTGTTCTAACGTTGCCGTCGAGGTGGGCAAGCCAGCGGGCCCGGGGGGGGGGGGGGGGATGGTGCTCGAGGGTCATGCATGGCGGCCGTCCAGCGAGAGCAGCTGTACAGGTGAATTTTCAGTACATCCTCGTCGATGGCTTTTGTTGCTGTTCACATGGCGGTTTCCATGCAAGCTAGAGGAGCCCTCTGTTGTTTCAGCCGTGCGGCAGGTTACCATGGGTGACAAAAACATCCATCAGTGTAGACCTAGGTCATGCTACGGGGTTCTCCTTTGAGTGGGAATTTTCTGACGCGGCTCAGAACGCGAACAAAAGTCGTGAGCAAGATGAAGGCTTGTAGAAGTATCAGATCATGCACCACCTATCGTGACAGCAGTATCTCCTGGCGGTTTCTCTCAACACAGCGCCATCAACGGCGATGTGGTATCTCACCTTCAGCATCTTTGTCATCGATGTTTCTAGCCAGCGTCCTACCATGCCATCTTCCAGACGAAGGCAGTGGCATTTATTCCAACAAAAATAACGACAGCAACAGCGACAGCAACAACAACAACATGAACAACAATGAACACAACTCGGGCCACGTGAAAACCAGAACAGAAAAACCTGCCGCTCCTGTCGAAGCACCCGACGAGGCGCGCCTTAGCAGGCGGTGCTCTGAAACAGCTCAACAACATCGAACAAGTCCCCGCCTCACCTCCTTGACGGGCCCACCCTCTTCTCCGTCCGCTCCGCCGCCGCCGCCACCCGCCGCCCCCCCCACCACGGCTCCCGCCGAGCCCTGTCCCACGGCACCCGCCCGCACATACCCCGGCGGGGGGTGCTGGTGGTGGCGATGTGCCGCCGCCGCTGCTGCGGCAGCTGCGGCAGCGCCTCCCGGAGCCGTCGCCGTCACGTGTGGACCCCCCCCCGTGGCGACCGGTCGCCCCGCTTGCGCCGGTACGGCCGCCGGCGCCGGCGCCACCGCGGTAGCCAGCGGGACGCTTCTCGCCGCCGTCGGCGCTGCAGGCGCCGACCCTGCCATGCCGGCAGATGGTGCCGTTCCAGGACACAGGGCGGCGATAGCAGACGGGGCCGCCAATCGATGCAATCCGGGTGTTCCCGCCACCGATAAAGCCGTCGTCGCTGGCACTCCTCTTGCTTGGGCGATCAAACCTTGGGGCGCGGAGGAAACGGCATGCGTGTGCTGCTGGGTTTGCAGCGGCACTTGCGGGACTTGCCCCGGTCTTGGAGGTGGTACCCCTCTTGCAAGAGCCGGGATCGGTGCGCCTGCCGGCGCCACCGGCGCCGCTGCTGCCGCCGGTTGCGGTGCTGTTGCTGGGGCAGGACGGGCGCACGCCAGGTGGGCCGCCGCTAGCTGCTGCTGCTGCTGCTGCTGCTGTTGCGTCGCCACCGATGGCTGCTGCGGCCTCGCAGTCCCAACGACGCTCCTGGCGGCGTTAGCAGCGGCGACGGCCATGCTCGCGACCATGGTCGCGGCGGCGGTGCCCGCTGGCGAGATGAACGACGACGCCACCGTCGCCGGCTGGCCTCTCGGTAGGGCAGCGGCGCCAGCGACCGGAGCGCCGCCGCCGCCCACGACGATCGCGCCGGCGTTGGCGGCGTGAGCGGCGTGCGCGGCCAGGTACTGCTGGAGCTGCAGCGCGGCGGTCGCCTGCGGGGTAGGGGCGACGGCGATAGGTCGCGGCTGCTGCTGTTGCTGGGTGGTACCATTTGAACAAGTGGGCAGCGTCGCCGCCGCCGCCGCCGCCGCCGCCGTCGGCATCCCACCGCCGCCGCTCGCGACCGGCTCTGATTTCACCAGCATTCCACCGAGGACTGCTGCAGCAGGGGCGGGTTGAGTCGCCACGGTCAAGCCCCCGACCGCACTGGCCGTTGGTGCCGGTGCCTGTGATGGCTGGGCGTAGGTAGTCGCGGTGGCAACGGGAGTGGCCACGGCGACAGGCGCGGGCGCCTGCGACAGAGGTGTTCGTGTTGCTGACAGCGGGGCTGTGACTGCCGGCGCTGGCGGTGGTGCTGGTGGTGCTGGTTGCAGCTCTTCCTTTACCGTGCTGGCGCCGGCACCGACGACAACTCTGCCATTCTGCCCACCACCAGCCCCCCCTGCTGTTGTCGCTACCGATGCTGTTGTCGGCGTTGACAGCAGTGTTGCTGCCGTTGTACAAGGTGCCACTGTTGTCAACGGCGGTGGTGCCACTGTAGCTGCCGCCGCCGATATCGTGGCCGCGACACCGGTTGTTCCCGGAAGTGCTACTGCAGGAGCAGCAGCAGCAGAGGGTGCAGCAGCTACTCCGAGAAGAGCCACGGGGGGCGCGGCCGACGACGTCGATGGCCCTCCCACGTCAATGGCTGCTGACCCACCGCCGTCTCCCGCCGGAAACGTTGCCGCCGTCGCCGCCGCCGCCCGTGGCATGGAGCTGGTTCGTCCCGACACCGCACCCGCCACTGCCCCCACCGCTTCGGCTGCGGTGGCCGCCGTCTTTAAGAGGCCCGCCGTGCTCGGTACATATAGTAGGTGAAATAAGCCTGCGCAATGTAACGTAACGTACGTAACGTAACCGACGCCCGGCAGGACGGATGGTCGAAGTCTCTGCTTTGTTTTCCTTGTTTCTCTCAAACATCGTACAAGAGTCAGGCCAGAAAGATGAGGAGAGGCGGCAAATGTTTTGTTTGCCGGTCCACCCTTTCGACACCAAATAAATGTATGGGGAGGATCATATGCGTACCCACGAATGAGTAGAGGCGCGCACAAAAAAGATAAATGGTTCCGAAAATGCCGTGCAGAGTGCAGAGACGTCGATGACTACTTCTTGTCTGTATTTCCGGGCGCAAGAGAGTAAAACAAGCGGCTGGCTACTCTGCTGTCCAGTCTTGCCGTACTGCCAGTGTACGTGTGCGGCCTGCACCGCGTAGTGCTGTAGGGAGTTCGCGAGAGGTCCTGAAGACGCAATATGCCGTGCGGCTTCGTAGCATAGTGTGGCACAAGCACGGACCCAGCGATACAAAAGCAGTACATATCGTCGGTGAATGGGAGGGCGCACATTAGAAATCATGTTTTATGCAAACCACAGCGGTAGCCTGGAACGACGCGAAATGCAACCTGTACACGGGCTGGGCGCCAGCCCGACTCTGGTGCGCATGTTCCGCTCATGTTTCTCGACCCGAATTCATCGAAAAAGAACAGAGTTGTATAAATAGCGCTGTTGCGGCGCACACATCCCACAACTTGTTTCCATTTTGCCGCAGGAAACGTGCTGTGGGTTCATGAGCAACAGAGATTCGTGCGGTCGGAGCGGCTAGGCACGTCAACAGTCGCTGCAGGCCCGTCAAGAAACAACCAAATCGACCACCTAGCGCGCTACAATACTGTGTAGTAGTAGATTGAACCGAGCATCATGCAAAAAAACCTCGTTTTGTTGCAACGTGTCCCTTGTGTTGGCATATTCTTATGCATAGTCTAGTCTATGCATGTACGAGCATGTCCCACGCCTGCTGCACAGGGCTGTTTGTTTGGTTGCAGCGGGCCGTTCTATCTTAGTGCCGGCCGTTGTTTCGCTTTCGTTCGGCTGCGTTCCTGTAGTGTAGAAGGGCATCTATCGTCGCTGCGGCTCTATGGCCCACCAGAGTATCCACGGCACAGCGTTTGGGACCTGGCTGCTGCGTCGTTGAACTGCTTGTCGAATAGCCCGTGTGCTGGTGATGTTGGGTGTGGGGGTCAAAAATTATCGTAGATGCGACGACCGCTTTTTTTTCTTGGTCGTGCCTTCCTGCTGCCTAGCACTCCATCTTACGAGCGCACGCTGCCATACGGGCACAGTCGTGAGGATCAGCAAACAGCCAGTGCCCGCACGCACAGAGAACAGGTCTTAAGATCGCACAAATCTAGTTGTTCGGCTACAGCGCACACACAACAGCATTGGGGACGTTTGTAGCAGCAGCAGCAGCAGTAGCAGACGAGCCAGCGGTGAATAAAGGGATCACAAAATGCATGTCTCCTCTCACACGCCAACAACGCGATCACCTCGATGATCTTCTGCAGTTCCACCGGAACAGCCAAGCCCGACGCAATTATCACGCACCCGACCGATCTCCTACCTCCAGCGGTCCTTTCCTCGTGCTCACGCCAACATGCAAGGACAGGAGGCATGCCACGGGTGCGAGAGGCGAGAAGCGAGAGGCCACGAGGCTCCGTGAAATCAAAAACCACTCCCCCCCTTCGTGCTAGCTACTCCGGGGCCTCGTCGTGCGCTCCGCAGAGCTTTGCTTGTGCATCCATTTGCTTTCTCTCCGATCTTGCAGTGCTGGCATTGACACACGACGCGATCGTTGTCGTGGGCTCTGGATCTCAGGGAAGGGAACCGTGAGATTGGCGGTATGAGTTGCAGCAGCAGCGGTGGCAAGAGAGACGTGGCGTACGCGGCCGCCCTGTTGTTTCTTGCTGCGTCCGCAACAAGCTCGTCGCACCGCAGGAATGTCTCCGTATCGGCGGCAGCAGTAGGATCAGCAGCAGGAGCAGCAGCCACCAGGGACAGCAGCAAGGGGAGGACTCAGTTCGTGAGCGTCTCCGCGCCATGGCCAACATCCTGCCTGTCGCCTCTAGCGGAGGCCTCCGAGTTCGTGGCGGAGGGCGGCGACGGCCTGTTCTGGGACTACGTTGAGGCTCTCGGAGACGCTCCGCATTCGTTGTTCTCCCACCACCAGCCAAGCTGCTGCTACCCTTATCACCACGATAGGGTAGCAGGAGGTGCCGCTGAGGCTGCAACTAGTGCCGAGAAAGAGGGCGGCGAGGGCAATGATAAAGGGGCAACAGTCGCAGAGGCAGGGCAGCTGCAACAGCGGGAGCGGAGCGCGGCTGCCATTGCGGACCGAGAGGGGGGAGCGTTGGTCACGGCTGCGGCGGTGACTGCTGCCGGGCAAGGCTTCCCCGCAGGCGCGGGCACCGGCGGCGCTGGTGGTGCTTCGGGCGTAGGCCTCGACGAGCTGTCGCTGAGATTGCTGACTATTGCCCTGTCCGCGAGGTGTGTCTGTAGATATGCAGCACGCAACCGGCGTTGCCTGCTGTACAGCTATGCTGTGAAATGCAGTTGCGCCGCTTGCACACAACGCACGATGAGCAACGGGACATCTCTCCTGCGGATGCGGACGGGTCCTCTGTAC
The DNA here is from genome assembly GCA_902602495.3 of Ectocarpus sp. CCAP 1310/34. Classification (NCBI taxonomy): domain Eukaryota; class Phaeophyceae; order Ectocarpales; family Ectocarpaceae; genus Ectocarpus; species Ectocarpus sp. CCAP 1310/34. Next base: position 28,476 of record CACKRE030005077.1, on the reverse strand, counting down.
ATGTATAAAAGTCTACAGTAGATACAATCACAACTGGGCGAGGGAGCGGTAAACGGGGCGGGATGTAAGAGAGGGAGCCATTCACACTCACATCACAGAGTGGTTACACGCTCTCTTGACACAGCAGCTATTTCACAAAGGCGTGTCATGAACTCGGGCACCCACAGGCAGCCCCAGGCGTGCAACCGTGTACAAACCCTCTGCGCGTCTCCACGTGTCCATTATCGGATATTCGTTGCTCTGTGCAAGAAGAAACAAGGGGAGCTAGAGCAGCGAATACCAACGCAACACCCGTGCACACAGCACACACTAACAAGAGCAGAGCGAACCCCCTTCGTCCCCCCGGTGTTTGCCATCGGGGTTGGGTTTTCGTCGCTTGGCACGACGTTGTAAAACAAGCCGCCCCCCCCCGGTATTTGCCATCGGGGTTGGGTTTCGTCGCTTGGCAGCGATGTGTAAAAAACAAGCCGATCACTTCGTGAGTTAGGCAACCAGGCGACCGGGTTTGTAGTGGCCCTTTCTTTTTTTTTTTGCGGTAACCATGAATGGTGGTCAAGCAGATTATGTTGTGCGGGGTGGAGAACCCTCACTCCGCGCAAAGGGGATAATCGCACCACGTTGTGTTAAAATAATCAAGCACCCTCGAGGCAGTTACACCTTGCATTCAACTGTCTCTGGAAGTGAAAGCACCAGAAAGTAAATTAAGTCATACGCAGCTGTCATCCGTACGCAAGGAAGTAAGCACAAGATGCCGAAAACCCTTAGCAGGATGCAGCGCACCCTTCATGCCACTCGCCGAATAACTCACGACGCTTCGCGCTTGGTGATGTGAGAGCCTGGTCCCGTGAGAACCCGGCGTGCCCCGTCCCGGCTTTGCAGGGATACGAGGTCGATGGTCTAACGACTACGGCATGCACGACTATGAGTACCGCCCCCCCCCCGTCAGCTCCTGTTCTCACGCAAATCCATCCCAACCCCCGGCCCTTGACGTGGCCGCGTTTGCCATATTCACGATCAGGGCCCACGCCCCGGCGATAGAATCCCACCGGACGCTTGCTGAACCCACGCGCTCGGCTTGCTTGGAGGCACGAAAGGGCACAGTATCGACGTCTTCTTCTCCGCGGGCGTGGGTGGTCCTCCTCCCGACAGGCGACGTCGTGTGCTCGCCGGAAGACCTACCATACGCGCTGTCGTCGTTTTCCGCGCCTGGGACTTGCTCCGCATCGACGGAGGCGGCGGGAGTGGACGAGGGGGGCGAATCATGTGTCCGTTCTTCCGCCACCGGTAACGAAGACAACCGAGCTGCTTCGGAGCCCAGGTCTTCCAGTAATGCGTTGGCCTTCGATCACGTGTACGCTGGGAGTGGCCGTCATGGCTCCGATGTTGACGACGACGTCGATGAGGGCCGTGATGGCGAGTCTTCTTCGCCTGCCCCAGAAGCGACCGCGGTACTGTACGGGGTGGTGGGCAGCCCGGACATGATGGCCTTCCACCGGGTGCTGAAGGCCAAAGCGGAGACGGGGGCGGTCACCTACGCTTTCCGGCACGCCTTGCCTTACGGGAGGGGGGACGGTGGCGGCGGCGGCGGCGGCGGCGGCGATGATGATATGGCGACGACAAAGACGACGCCCCTCCAGGGGTACGGCGTGGTGCTGGACGTGAAGAACATGGAGTACCAGAGCTTCGATTCATCGGACTCGGAAGGAGAGGTGTGTGCGTGTGTGTGTTGGCGCGGACGGGGGGGGATGGGGGGCGTGCTCTTATGTTTTCCATGCGTACGGTTAGACCATTGACCACGCGTCCTGGAGAGAACGAGCCATGATTCATTCACACAAGACCGATCACGGATGGCCAATCGTTCCTTCCTACTTTGCCAAACGTGACTCCAGTCTACCTTTCTAAATGTCTTCCCGTCTATCTTTTCTATCGATACCACTTCCTGCCTTCTTAACCCACTTCCTATGCCCCTTTACAGCTACCGTCTTCTCATGGGTATCCCATGCCTCCAACATCTCCCTGTATCTTCCTTCTACTTTTCCCAGCTCCGCCATGTGCACTTCACTCTCCTTCTTGCACAACGGACATTCCGCAAATACATGAACCCGGTCTCCGCACTCGGAGCCGCATTCACATTTGAACTTGTCGTCTTCATGGTCCACCCTCCGAATTCTCCTTCTATGTGCTCGAAGTCCAATGTACCCGGTCCTACATTTGACCTTCAGCTTCGTCCCTGCGTCCATATGTCCATGTAGGTACTCCTTGCACCCTCTTCCTAGTTGGTCCCGTACACATCCAGACTCTCTTTCTCCTTGGTTTCTTTGGTTAGATTCTACTATCTCGGCAACAAGCAACATATATCTTCTCCTTGAACTCCTCTATACCTTCCGTATCCAGCGTATCACCTTCGTCATCTACAACCTTGACCCATTCCGTGGGTTGTCTACCCCTCTTGTTGTTTACCCACTTCGCCTCCCGAGCTATTCTCGATAACTTCTCCTCTCCCATACCGCACATGCGATACTGCCATGTCAGCTTCCTTGCGTCGCTTTCCGATCGTAGGGATCGGATTTCCAGATCTACCCTGACGGCTGCATTACTTGTGCGCTTGGAGCATCCTAGGATGACTTTTGCTGCTTTCATCTGCGCCGTCTCGAGCTCGTTGACTACCTTCTTACTTCCTTCCCCCTTCTTCAGCGTACTCTAACGGCGGTGCGATTGCGCTCTTCAAAACCGTCAATTTGATGGGTGTATCGAGGTGCCGATTTGGATGTATTGGGTGCAGCTTCCCTGCTCGTGCTTTGCCCTTTTCCGCTACCTTGGACGCGTGTGCATCCCACGAGCAGTCTTTTGCGATCTCTACTCTGAGGTATGTGTACTGATCCAGTAGTGCAAGCTGCGTGACCCCCCACTTCCATCTACACTCCACTGGTTTCTCGCTGGCCTATTTGCACACCACGTTGGCAGACAATCTCCACTTGTCACTAAACTCCTTCGCCGCGTCAATTTGCAGTTGCAGTCCCTCAGGGGTGTCAGACATCCCAACAATATCACCCGCAATACAGCATTCCCGACACCGAAGTTGTCCCTACCTTTACCCCCTTCCGGACTGCCTCTACGACGTTCAACAGATCGTTGATGAACACCTGAATCAATGTTGGGGACAGCGTGCAACCTTGTGGGACTCCCTGTTGAATTCGACAGTTCTCCGTCTAGCATGACGGTGTTCTTTTTTAACTCTGTCATTTTCTTCAGCACTCGCCACATCTTCCTCTTTATCCCATACTTGGCCAATTTTTTCCACGGCCCATTTCTCCACACGGTATCGTGTGCCTTTTGCTCGTCCAAGAAGGAGGAGTATGTGGGCCTTCCCGCCCTCTTTCTAACGTGGATGATTGTCCCAATATCGCGAAGGCGTGGTCTCACTTGTCCTCCTTTCCTTCTCCAGTACTCCCAACTATCCTATCGTTCAGCAGCTTGCGGAACACTTCTACTGTGTCCAACAGTGTGATCCCCCCGCAGTTTACTGCGTCAGTGTTGTCCCCCTTCTTATTTATCAAGTTCACAAACCCTCCATCTACCTGGCGCATAGTCGTTTATCCACACCCAGTTACTCATGTAAATGCATGCCGTAGTCGTTACACCATTGGCCTCGCATCCTTGCAATGCCGGGACGGAGCGATAAGCCGGGTTGTCGCCGCCCCAGGCTACCTTTCACAAGGATGACCCAGAAAAGAGGGGTGGGGCGAGGAAAGCGGGGTGGGCGAGGAGGGAAAAGCAGAGCTTTCTGAAGGCTCCGCTGCTCCATCCCCGCACTAAAAACAAGTAATCAGGCAAAGTTCACCGGAAAACCGTTCTTGGCGCTACTCCATACACCACGTCCGACACGCGCACATGACTTCTATCACACGCCCCCCTTCGAATTTGTCCACCCCGTCCGCACCACACGCATACATGTATGGTGGCAATCTGCACTCTCCTGGGGCGGGCTGTCCCTTGTTATGCCACGCACACATACGACTTCTGCATGCTCCCCGTTGTTTCCCTTTAGAAGGGACTCCCCTAGCCCCCCACCCCCGTCCCAAACTCACGGCAAGTGTTTCCCCCTCGCTCTCTGTCGCTCGCCCACCGCCCCGGGGGGGGGGGGGGGGGAAAAA
>CACKRE030005076.1:58445-68876 GCA_902602495.3 Ectocarpus sp. CCAP 1310/34 | reverse complement strand
GGGGGGGGGGGGGGGGGTCCGCGAAACAGGAGCGTGCTATGAAACCTTGTAATTTCTGGATCGCAGCAAGCTCAGATTCAAAAGCCGGCGGCCAAATTCCGTCGACGCGACTACAATCCATGCTACAGCAGCAGCCGTGTCAACACCAACAACCTCAACACGGAGTGCAGACAGCAGGATGAGCTCCGAAACCGCACCTAATGCCGTGAAAAAAACGCTCGTGAGGGTCGCAGAAGTCCAGACAGACGTCAACGACCGTCTGCTGGTCACCCGCTGCCGTCGCTCCTGATCCGGCGGCCTCTTCCTCTTCCTCCTCTTCCTCCTCATCGCCCTCCTCAGCATCCGCCCGGCGCGTGAGAGCCCCGTCGAGCTTGATGTCATCATCGCTGCCATCGCTTTCTTCAGCGCTGTCATCGTCCCCGCCTTTTCAGAGCAGTCGTGGAGTGCGGCCATCGAGGGGGAGCGGATACGAGAGCTTGAATATCATGTACCTTCGAAGGCTTTCGGCCCACCTGGTGACACATTGTGTCGTGGGCCCGACCGGCCCTGTCACGTGCGCGTAGTCTATAAGCATTACGTCCAGATATCTTTCGCACAGCATGCGCGTGCAAGCCAGCACATGTAGCATTGGTTGGACTGAGCCGTACCCATGCTGCCGACGTCAATGATGCCCCAAGGCGTGGTGCCGTGTCTGTACCGTGCAGCATGCCTACCTACATACCGAGCACGTCTCGGAACTGTCTGCTCTCTATATTTATGACAGGAAGCATAACCGCAAATACACTGGCGAGGCACGCACAGACATGATTGAACAGACATACCTTCAGAAGAAGCATCGCTACCATCGCTATCCTCCTCCTCTACTGGTCCCTCGTATCCTTCCTCCTCATGAGCCTTCTTCTTCCTCTTCCTGCCGCTGTTGAAGCTCGCACCGCCGTCACCCCCGCTATCCGCCTTTTCGCTTTTATTGCGCCCAGCGGCTCCCTTCTCTCCGTTCCCCTTTATCTGCCGTGGTTCCCCATTCTCTGCCCCAGCGACCTTGTCTATTCGTTTTGGCAGCTTCGTACAAGCGGCTCCCTCGGCTCCTGTTTGCGCGTCGGCAGGACTCGAGCTCGCATCTCCCAATCGCTGCTGCTGGCTCTCCGATCCATTCTGCTGCGTTTGTCTCTTCTTCTTTTTCTTATCACCTTCCTCCGGGCCTCCTTCCCCACCACGTCCACGTTTAGCCATGATCAGTGAATCAGCACAGCCCGCGTCGTCTGTGTCCGACACAGAGGAGGTGATGGTGTTCGGCACCATCGACCATGCGGCGCAATTCCACGGTCACGCGAAGAGGCTACGCGATTAAGAATATGAAGCGACCACACGGGGGGCGACGGGGTAAAGGCGTACCCCCCTCGGTTGCCTTGTGCTGCTGCTGGCTGCTTCAGCTGCTGCTGCAGAGCCTGCTCTATTTCCACTCCCCTCTCTTGACCCCCTGCCAGATCAATCGAACCACTCCGATCAACCATGAAGGCGTGCGCTTTCGTAGCTGCCCTGGTAGCTTGCGCAACCAAGTCGCTGGCTTTCGTGGCCCCGCTTCAATCATCCACCCTCACCTTCTCCAGCCCCCGCTCAAGCCTTGCGGTTGCAGCAACAGCAACATCACCAGCGGTGAGTCACGACCGTGCACACAGATAGGCACACAACGCGAACCGCATTGGGCGGTGTGCAGGGTGATGCGATCGTTGAGAGTTGGCGGTAGCTGTGTCCCTGCTGAAGCCTGTGCGGGGCTCCGGTGGATGCCGGTGTGTGTGTCAGAAAAAACATGAGGGGCGGCCCTGACGAATGAAACCACATCGAAAGAGCAGCAGCACACCTGGGAGGGGGGTGGTGGCAAAGAGCTCATGGCCATGGCCTCGGATACTAACACGTGTCAAGTGGGCGGCGGGAAGTGAAAGGCCAAGCATTGCTTGCAGTGCTGCCCTCTTCGGTTGATTGTGGTGGTATTGCTGTCGTCATCAACCCAAGCGCTTGCTTCTTGTTGAATCTGCTGTGTATTTTACGACAGCAGCAGCAGTGTACAGCAGGAACTCTCTCTACGGTTAAAGGTACGCTTCGTGCTTCGGGTACAGCAGTACAACCTCCTGGTACACTATCTAGGAGGCAAAGACGTTGATCTGACTCCTTATCGTCGATTACCGCAGCCGGCGTACAGGGGGCGCGCTGTATGGGGTGTTGACGTGCCAAGTACCACACAGAGCTGCTACAAATACATCCAATTCTGGTAGTATTTTTACCCCAAGACAACTACTTGTGCAACATGTACAACCAGAACCGGTCGCCCCGGTGGTCTAATTAGGTAACCTCGCAGCCTACTACGGGCCAGGTTATGGGTTCGAGTCCCCGCAGAGTGAGTTTTTATTTCACTAGATAAATCCTGGTCTAGGATGAAAGCGACGCGCTGCAAAGCGCGTTGTTAGTAAACTTGATCGACTTCAGACGTCGCGAGGGAAGGGATTGCTGTACCCTTCTCGCGATAAAAATATCTCAGGCAGGAACCGCAGGAGGGGGTCCAACCCCCCTCTCCTGTGTGACCCCGGTTGGGTCGTCTAACTGGTAGAAGTGGAGGATAGGGGCCAGAGGGGCAGCCGGCAGAATCCAATAATGGGAGAAAAACACAAGAGAAAACAGACGAATTCCGAGGCCAGCGCGTTACTCATTGCTGGCCAAAAGGTTCTCAGGCAGTTTATCACTCAAGAGGGTGCTCAATAGCTCTGGTGGTCTGCGTTATGAGCGTCTTATGCAGGCGTACTCAAAGTCGAAGTGGCACGAGCATAACTGGGCGCTCATGAAAAATGCCCTCTTCGTTGATCCATAAGCACAAACGAAAGCGCTACACTCGGCGGCAGCGTCGGTCACCACGCGGCCCGAAGTGTAGCCGATTTAACCCCCCTCGGCTGGTGTCGATTGATGGCACCATGATAGCAAGGGCCAACAAGAAGGAAAATCGCACACTCAAGGGTACAGGTAGCTGATCGTGCAGGCAATCCCTCTTTGCTTAGTTATGCCCGAGCCTACCCAAGGTACTCTTACGCCTCAGTGGTTTCTTGATGCACGTAATACCAACTTCGGGAAAAAGCTACAAATTCGAAGCATGTGGGTATTATCATAGCTTCGAAAGATACCTGACTCTTCTCTCCCGACCGAGCACGGGAGATTTTTGAGGAGGCAAGGGTCGAAGAACACTTGCTCTCCCTCTTGCTCGAGCATTGTTCCTTCTCCCGGTACTGCATTCGACCGCCAGTCCTATCCCGTTTTTGAGGTCGGGTCGGAACGTCGGAACCAAAACGCACCATTGTCGTAGTATGGTGTCGACACGTCAACGTCGACTCTCGCATTCTCTCGACCCTCATTCTGTGGTCGATCGATTGGCCCCTCGCGCCGACGTCGTCGTTTGTTGTCAACGAAAAGCCGGCGGCACGGCAAGGCGTGTCGGGCGTCTCGATGAAGCGCAAGGGCAAGCCGAACACGAACATCGCGCAACGAGGGAGCTTCAACCAGATGCAGCAACAGGTGCCCCCCCCGCGATTAGTGTATCTCAGTCATCATAAGAACGAGAGAGTGACGAAGAGTGCCTGGCGTGCATGACGTCAGGTGATTGTTTATTGGCACCAGATTATCTTCGCGTCCGAACGTGAATAATATGCGAGTGATGCAAGCTTGATATGTGTGATGGATGAGCTCACTTTTCAGTTTTTGGCGGTAGATGACTCGTTGCAGTCGACACAACGAGCTCAGCCTCGTCAGACACAACCCCATCTTGAATTAATTTGGTGCCTCGGTGCGTTCACGTTTTGAACAGGACATGCAATATCAGGAGCAGCGAAAGGCGATGCAGTCGGGGATGCCATCTTTCCAGATCTACGTGCGAACGAAGGTCAACAACATGTGGTGAGCACCCGGAGCAGGGCTGACGTATAGTTGTGTACACGGCATGGTGCTCGAGACTTTTGGCCCCGTCACAAAACCCTAGTCGAGCGATTACTGAGGACGGAAAGGTCTATGGGAGGGCCGGCAGAGCGATATGTAGGGGTGTGACTGGGCCGGGGGGGGATGCTCCAGTGGGCAGGGGTGACGCCTTTTTCTGTATGCCCTCCGGTTGGGATTCATTGCATTGATGCTGCGGCGGGGCAATGCCTACCTCCTGGACTTGACAACGCATGCGTCCGCGTATGTATTGAGCCTGTTACGCTCCGTTGTGCCGTACATCTGCTTCAGCGTTTTTCGCCCAACCCCTAGGCCAGTGTGGCAACCATGCAGGCACGAGGATGAGACTCCCCCACGGGGATCGCACAAGATACGTGGGGCCCGCGCAGCCTTTCAAGCACGTACCGTGTTCAGGAGGGTTGACAAGCCGATGCGAACGCTCTCTTTTGTCTGATCACTTTGTTGGTGCTATGACATCACAATCAGTGGCAGCTGTGCGCACGCCCACGTTGTGCCATCCACACCAACGCCTCCCCTCGCCGGCCAGGTACCCGTGCGGGCTGATGCAGGGAGACGACAAGGCAAAGGCCACGGTTGACGCGATGATGTCGGGTCTGCTGAAGGACGTCTCGAAGTACTCGCTGGAGAAGGGGGTCGCCTCGAGCGTGCTGGCGAACCGAAAGGACCTCGTCCGACAGGTGTGTGGTGTGTGTGCGGCAGGGCGGGACGGTATTGTGTTGCACGCCGGCATCCGAGTTTCCCCCGCGGGGGTGCTGTCGTGGTGCCCTTGGCTTCTCCGCCCTTTCCGAAAAAGCCGCCCCTTTTCTTTTCGGAAGGACATCCCCTTTACGAACGAGGTGCACCTTTTCTTTGTGAAAGCCTTGACTTTCGCGAAGGACCATACATCGACGAGGGAGCTATCCCTCGGTGCTCGATCCGGGAACAGAAATCATGGAAAGAGCGAAACCACTCGCATATCCGACCGCGCTGCCACGCCGGACACACGGGGTGAATTTTAAGCCCTGTTGCTCCATGGGTGCCAACTCCGAAGGATAGCTAGCTGTTCGGAAAGGCTTCGATGAGACCTTTCCAACCACCCTGCACCGGCATTTTTGTTCTCCTGTAGAGCAATCGAGCTTGGAATATCGGGTCAATGGGGGTCTGAAATACACTACCGTAGGAAGCCTGTAGAGGCCGCATGATTTTTGATCGCGGTGACGAACATGTCGAGGACATGAAACGACAAACAGCCGTTTTGAGTGAGTGGACAGCGGTGGAATTCAACTTTCTCGCCGATATTCCACGTCAATAGAACGCCCCGATGCAGGTATCAGAGGAGGCTCACCGTGCTACATATGGTTCCAGACCTACAACGGCAAGAACATACTCTGCAGCACTTCAGGGTTGCGGCGGCGAAAGTTCTTGCTTGGAGATATAGATTAATTATTTCAATTTTCGCTTTTTTCGTGGTGTCTCCCCGCCCCACTCCTGCTGCAGGTCACCACGGCGTATCCTCAGATCGCTGGAAAGGAGCTGACCTTTGGGTTCAAGATCATCTACGCTGACTTGGTGCGCATGCAGCTTTTTTTCACCATGTTTTCGCTTCAGCTCTTGGTTGATGCTGCGATACTCGTGATGTTTTCGGAATTGCTTACACCCCAGGTTGCTGTCTACAAGTGCATAGGAATCACATACATTTGGCCGAAGGAGATGTGCTTGTTACTCTTTCTTGTACGTTTGTCGCATCTGTGGGGTATTGTTTGCCCTTCCTGAAAGTCTTCCGCGTTGCGTCGTTTGAAGGCGTAGCAAGTTTCCGGGCTACCTTGGCCGAGTCTCGTGGCATTGCGCGATGCGATGGGTTGTTGAATGGTTGGTGGAGAAAAAGGCGAGGAGATAAGTTTGTTGGAAAAGATTGGCCTCGCACGATAACACGTTTATACATCGCTTGCGAAGCTTGCCGATGCAGGTAGTAAGTAGATGTTGAGGTCATCCAAGACGCCCTTCCACTCTATGCATGTTACCCACTCTCGTCCGCCGTGCGCACACCCCACGTTACTTGCCCATGCGTTGTTTTTCTTTTTTTCGCTGCAGGAGGCGAAAATGGGCAAGCAGGAGGTGACGGAGATCACTAAGGACATGACCTTGGGCCCTCTGGATGCCTTCAAGAAGAAAATGGGGTTCTAAGAGGCCGAGGGGGTTCTGGTCGCCTTTTTTTTGGCTTGCCCTCTGCACCGGTGACGGGATAGGAGCACCTCGCCTGACCACGGCGCGGATCGGATCGAAGACAGAGGTTTAACTGCACGCCGCATGGATCCACCATTTTGCAATATAGATTTCGGCGAGTGGTAGGGGCGGGTGCATGTGCTGCGATGGGCTACCCAAGCGTCTCACATGTTTCCATTGCTCGCTGGCCGGCGGCCGGCGTTTGAGAGCTCCTTGATTTGAAATTTGACTGATTAGTTGGACGGCTGTCTGCAGCTGCTGCAAATGTAGTGGTCCGGGATTCGCTGAGTGTGATGGAACTGAATACCGGCCCTGTCGAGCGTGCGTGTGCAGCATTTTCTTCATTCGCGATGCTTAAGAAACGGAAGATGTATCTATTTTCCTGACACGTGCGACGAAGGCGCCAGCCGTGGGTTCAAGAGGTACAGATCGATTTCACTTGCTCGGGGTACCTTAAGCATAAGAAGAGTACCAGATATGTAGTTGCGTGGCCCTTGTACCAGTACGAGCACAGCGCGGGACGCCGAACTCCGGGCTTACGAAGCTTGCTCGGACACCATGAATGGTGACGACGATGTCGCCGCAGACTCCTTGCTGCCCGTAAATGTAATGAGTAGGTGAAGTCGCGCACTGCTTTTGTGGGCGACTATTTCATTATTTCCGGCTACTTGTTGTTGCCCTGGTGTGTACGATGATGTCGCCGGTTTGCCGTGGGGCCCCGTGCCCGAAGCGTTTTGCCAGCCTCTACATAGATGCTTACCATTGTGTGGTTGCCCTCTGATATCGTTCCGAGAACAGACTAGAGATGAATTCGTGCCTCAAGTATTTGTGTTTGTGAGATTTACTGCCCCAGAGTCTGGCTCAAGATGGTGGCGGTGTAGAAAATGGAAACAAGCGCTTAGTGCCTGATTGACCCAGCCGCATCTCAGGAAGAACAAGCAGCCTGTGAAACCCTTGCCGTTGCAAACAAATTGGAGGTGCAGACGTGACATAAGATACCATACCCCCAGGACCGAATCCTCAGAGCTCGACTTGTTGTGGTACACACTGCACTGCTGTCACTTGACGACGGAGCGAATAATGCAAGACGTTACGTTTTCGGAAGCTCCTCTCGACAAGAAGATTTCAACGCCGCCGTGTTCGGTTTCCGGTGCTGCCACTCTTTCTACTCTAGAACCAAGCCTTTGAAAAATCGGTCCAGGGGGTGTGGTATCTAAAGTCACCTGTAAGTCGTCCCGTGTCAAAGGGAGGCTACTTGACTATACTGACGAGACTGACATTGCCTCCGTCACGGCATTGTTATGTGAGCTCGAGGGTTGAATTCCTCAACATCGTCCTCTCACCCCCTCGCTCTCGTCAAGTGCGGTAGTTGTTTAGCCTCTGTAGATGCCGTTCGTGCCCGACCTTGCTACATTTCAGCACTACAGCTATGCTGCCGCTGTATGCGTGGAAATGATCTACAGCCCGCCGCTCGGTAGTTGCTGGACATTCAACTTTCCGTCAAAGTTACCGAAGAGCAGTACAGCGCCTCTTGATTGTTGCTACTCCGTCTAACCCACCCCCTCGTAGTGTAGGTAGGTACACTGGAATTGGTTGAAAGGTCTCTTTGACATTCTTATTTGGGGCCTTGCCGTGAAAACAGGCTTGTCTTGGTCCTTACTGAGATAGAATGACATGGGTACGAGTCGTGCTGTTGAGAGTTGAGATGTTAGTAACAAGGGTTAGTAGAAATAAAGCTGGTTGCTGATTTGTTGTTGGACACTGCTCATTTTGTTGTTGGACACTGCTCATTTATTTAAATGAGCAGTAAATGAGCAGTGTCCAACAACAAAAACATTAAATGAGCAGTGTCCAACAACAAAATGAGCAGTGTCCAACAACAAATCAGCAACCAGCAGACCAAGGTACTGCTGTATGCAGCACCTTGCACAACGTACCACAAAACGGACGCCCCTGTATCCGGGCAACCATAACCATTTTTGCTTCAGGTCCTTGCCGCAAGACATCAGAACAGTTTTTGTTCCGTTCCAACCACGTTCGATCGCGAGAGTGAGAGTGCGAGCAGGGTTTATCCGCACTCCTGCGGGTTGGTGAAAATCTCTCCCGGTGCATATGTGTAGACGGAACATCGGCATGGCTCGCGTGCACGTCCTGCCTGAGCCTCCACACCTGTGTCCTCTCGTGCAGGTCTCCTGGGTGCGGTGCGAAGAACCACAGTTTTGAAAAGTTCCGATTTTCAAAAATATAGGGAAAGCGGTTGAATATTTTTCGAAAGTGTACGGTAGATCCGGTCCAAACCCGACAACGAGTAGATATTGGATCTTAGAAGGAACGGTCATATGATATAGGGCCGCTTTCTCCTACTGCTGTGCCCTCGCCCGCCCAACCTCTCACTCACGCAATTTCTTCTTCACCTCGCCTCCACCACACGCGCCCCTTCCTCTCACATCACATCCTCCCCCACGTCCACACAACCTTGAAGCCAGCATTTTTTGGTGAGTGCCCGCGTGTGCCCCATGTGCAATTGCCCATGCTGATCCCGGCTCGCGGGCTGCCACGGACCCGTGCCATGCTTGCGTAGCTGCTTGCGTGCTTGGTTAGCTGCTGGTGCACGAGTGCGTCGAAGAACGTTGCGGTGTGATGATCCACCTCTGTTTCACCGGTTCTCGATTTCATCACGAGGATACGTGTTGTTTCCCACGCGTCGAGGGCTCGTAGGACAAGGGTGGGTCGCATTCCACGGGTTTCTGCAGCAAGCGGTGTCATGCGTCGTCTTTCGTGACTGCCGCAAAGCTCAACAGACAGTTGGTGCCTATGTAGGCTGCCGTGCATTTCGGCGCTGTTTAGTATCGATTGCGTCTCTGCAGAGGAGAGTTCTGGTTTGGATGTTTTCGCCAATGCCCCAATAGCAATTGCATTCTTAAAGTCGTGCCAGCGCGAACCGTGTGATGAACATGAGATGCCGTCAAGGCGCTTGGCATTTTGGCCGAGCACAATTCCGCGTTTGAGAGTGCAGTTTCCAACGTTGGTTCCAACAGCTAGCAACGTAATAGTTAAAAAAGCCCTGGTGTGTACCCCCTCACCCTGGATGGTTGTAGTCGTACGAAAAAATACAATAAAAAGTGTAGCAATGTAGTCTAATTAAGCTGAAAGAGTGTAGTACGTCTCACCACGAAAAATGGGGGGACTGTTGCCATAATAAAAAGGACGAAAACATACACACACACATATAGTCTATATAGTTTGCAACGTGGAGACGCGAGAAAAATCTGGCCCAACGAATACTCGCTCACATTGATGACATCCTGTTGCTCGATTACTAATTCTCGAACCGCGTGCAGTTCGCTGCGCGGGGGTAACAGGACAAGCTTGCCCTAAAGCCTGTTAAACGGTGATATGTCGGTTTACAATGCGATACGTGCACCACCAGTCGAAGCTGCGCGCGTGTGACGTCGATGTTTTCGGAAGCGAAAAACACCGGTCGGTCCACAGCGCTTGCAGTGACACCAAGAGGCTTGACTTACTAACAACACACCTCGCCTGCCTCCGCCGTACCTCGACAGAACCAAACGCTGCAAGATGAACAAGTCACTCTTCACGATGTTCGCTCTATCGCTGCTGCTCGCCCTAGCTGTCTCCTCTGCTTCGGACGGAGGGTCCTGCACCACATACGATGAGGATGTGAGATTGCGAACGAACTGCGCTTACAAGAATAGGGAACTGTGAGGAGACTGTGGTCTGTGCGCGTTGCGATACGAGTACGTGTACCACTCGAGTTTTGAAATTTTACGCATGACTACACGCACTAGTATTGCACGCGCGCCACGCTCGCTATCACTGGTCCATATCACTGGTCCACGCACGCACGCGCCAGCAGTGTCGAACATGATCTAAGACTCACGTTTGTGTGTTCCATCTTGTGCTTGACCGTTTTCAGCTAGAAGTAGCGAAACTCCTCGACGACACGTGCGAATGGGACACCTACATGTGCTGCTTTACCAACCACGACTCAGGAGAGGGGGTGACCGCGAACACCGATGTTTGCAGCGTACCGAACGAGGGTTCCGTGTACTGGTGAGTCCGTACAAGTCTTGGGTATATAATCGCCTCATTTCATCTCGACTGCTGCAGTAGAGAAACAAAACATACACCTTACTTTGCTCGCCTCCTGCTGTAGTACTGAACGTCGATATTGGAACAGGGCAGTAGCCGTAGCGTTCAACAACACTCCCCCCCCCC
>CACKRE030005076.1:46909-58400 GCA_902602495.3 Ectocarpus sp. CCAP 1310/34 | reverse complement strand
CCCCCCCCCCCCCCCCTACTCCCGCACCTCCGTGTTGATGTAATCAATGACAGCCACGGCTTCGCCTGGCCGGATGGCGCAGATGTGAACAACCACATCCTTCCCCTGTACCACTATGTGAAGAACATTGGCCGCACCGAAGAAGAGGGGGGTTACTACGGAAGGTGAGTCTGTTTCTTGGGGACACACCTACACAGCATTAGCGCTGCTATTACTGTCAAGTTGCAATGCTTGCATGGTCGACAACGTAAGCGTTTTGTGGCAGGAGGTTCCTACAGCATTGATCATTTGGAATGGAAGAGCGATGACCACGTCGCCGCGGCAACCGTAGGCCGTGGTCGAGTCTTTCTGCTTGATGTACCCACGGTGGACGTGCATGGCTCCTGTTCCATCTTTCAATCCTGGCCGTTCACGATACATGTCTGCATTCGCCTGACGCTAGATCCCTTTCCTCCAATGTGTGCCGTTTCGCTTTGGTCCTCCGTCATGGCATCACAGCGTGGAGGGAGCGCCGGAATGCGGGTGTATCGAGGAAATGCCTCAAGTTTCTTTCGCGGAGTGCTCCAGGTACGTTATGGGATTTCAACCGCATGTTTGTGGCGGCGGTCGAGGCAAATCCCGCCGACTTTTTACGATTTGACTCGTATATTATCCAGGTTTTTTGTTTGACTACTGTGATGTCGTTGTGAACGACCGTCGTTGTGGAGTTGAATTGAAATGCCTACAGTAGTTGCATATACGAAATTTGGTTGCGGTTGAAGCGTACACACCCGCTTTTCAACAGCTAGTGGAACATATTGTGACCTTCGACATGACCCTTTCCCTTGCCTTCTTATTGCCAGGTTCGATATCGACGGGATCGTTGGGTGCGGAGAAGGCGGGCTTTACAGCCAATACAACGGCCGCCTGGGCGCGCCCTACGGTGAGATGGAACACAACCTGGTGAGGTCTTGCGACAATGCCTAACTGCACGACAAGGCAGAGGGCCGGGAGGGCAAGTTCAAGGCGTGCACGAACAACAACCTCCGTTACCGCTACGAGGAGTGTACCCTGTGGGGAAGCTCGACAACCTCGGCGGCGGTGACTGCGACAACGCCTAGTCGAACCCGGTCCATGGGAGGAGACTGGGATTGTTTTGTTGTTGCGACTGGGAATACTAGGAGTAGGCAGGATTGAGGACTAGGGTCTCTCATAGATGCGAGCATCGGGACTTTGATGAGCATGCTGGTACCGTTAGAGAATTGGGTCTTCCTGGTTGTGCATGTGGAGTGGCGCGAGTCCATTGGAAGTCTACACAGCGAAAAATATTTCCACGATATGGTGCAGATACATGGAATACCGTGGTCTCCGGTGGAGTTTTCTGGACATCCATGGCCTTCTTGCTATTTGCAGTTGGGTGAAATCGCGTGGGTCGCGACCGCATCTTAACGGGTGCCCATGGTACGAGACTGAGTCGAAATTGGTCTCTTTGCACGGCGGTAGGATGTGGTCGACGGATTTCGTTTCCGCAGTATTTTACCGAGGCTATGGTAACAAATGTAAATTATAGGCCCTAAATCATATCCTTGTTCGGGAGCAATTAGTTCTTGCGCTCGTTGCTCTCTGATCGTGTTCGATTTGTTCGTTGGTGTTTTCACTTTTGAACGATTTTGTGGTGCGTGTTTTTTCTTGTATGGTGGTCGGGAACTGCTGTCGTCAGTTTTGGGGTAACATAAGAAGCTATTTGTAGCATCCGCTTTGCACAATTCCAATGCGTACAGGATCGCAACATTTCGTTCTGTATGCAGACCAGAGGTGTGGGACTTACGAAGACCAAATGTCTATAGGACGTTTTCTGGATTTACAAGGCCGTGCAATCATTTGGATGAGCTTGCACGTTCGATATTCCTGTGATGTCAGGTGCTTTCTGTCGATATACATTTGTTGAGCGTTGCCGGTTATGACGGGTTGGCACGATAGTCTTCCTTGAAAAATAAGAGTGTTGTTTTGTACACTCAAAACTGAAAATGAATATCCGAAAACCACATCGTGCAGTTTTCGTTGAAAACGTAAACACCCGTGCAGTGCGGCGTGTCGAGTGAAACGGAAATCAGTTCAGATGTTCAGATTCCGTCTTTTGCTTGATTTTATAAGCGCGTCAAAATAACTGCTCGAGATTCGTTTCTGTTAACATAAATATAGGGAGATATGTGTAATTAGTTGGGGTGAATACTGAAGCACAAATGCGCACTACCCGGTTCAACCTCATCACCCTTAAGCAAGGAATAAATTCGATGTTTTTGTCCATGGGACGCATACACTAGCGGGAGCGCCTATTTACAATCCATGGATCGCAGTCCGAACAACATCCATCCCGATGGAAACCCCGGGAATCCAGCCAGGGCATAACAAAGGAAGCAAAAGGTAGCTGTTCCGTCACGCGGCGGAGCGTCGTCCGAAGGTGGTAGCAGCGGCCCGTACGATCCACCCGCACGCCAGGGATAATACCGAGGAGGCGCTAGGCCGCAGAGGACAAGATGATGCAAGGGACAAGGTATATTATCCTGCATGACTGTGGTGCACAGAGAAATCACCCGCTTCCGGGAGAGAGCGCAGAGGATGAGTAGGCAGTGGCGACAGTTGGACGGGGCCAAGGGATTGTAGGATGTCGGTGCGGTCAGGTTGGGTAGGGCGTAGTCGTGAGTGCCTCTTGTTCGCTGTAGTTCGTCAGGACACGCTGTCGGATCCTTGATCATCATGTGCATCTAACGATACGCCCCGTGGGCGTGAATTCGGAGGAAATAATCTTTGTCCCCAAGAAGGTAGGGCGGACAGTCGGGCGGTGGGATATATGTGTCTGCCGTCATCCCACACACTGCTGTGTACCCCCAGCAGTCCGACTCATGCAAGAAAACGTGTTGTAGGTTGCGTTATCCAGTCTACTGCGGTCACGTTCCTGCGGTCAAACTCGTTGGCGTTTACACCCGAACCAATGTCGTCGTGGGTACAACAACAAATCTATCGATATTTCCCCGAACAAACTGCATCGTTCACTTCAAAGTAAATTATTGAATATTCTGACCCCGACGTCAAATCAAGGAAACTACGGAAACACCACTGGGTTGGTACACGGGCGCACACGGGGACGTGGGCACAACGACAACAAAATCTGCAGGCACAAAATCCTCAGGCATTGTTTCGTTCGCATCACCTGCTCAGAACACACAGGTCGACAACCACAGACGCAGAAACTGGAACCCAGAAAAAAACATCCAAGGGCGATTTGATGATAGAGTTACCCAAACAAAAAAAACGAACTTGGAGACGATCCAACACACGGCCAAATGAGGAACAACAGACGAAGGAAGAAAGAAAAAGGAAATCGAAAAAAAGGAAGCAAAACAGGACAGGAACAGGATGGTCCCATAGAACGCTACACCTCAGCAACAAAGCAGACATACAAATACACACACGAAACAAATGGCTCGGGACGATAACATCACAACATCACAGACGGCGATCGATCGGCACAATAACGTGGAAGTGAAAAGAAACATCACACCGAGCTTCAACCGGCCGCTGGGTGCGGGGGGGGCACAACACATGTGGTACAGGCACAATGCAATTAGAACAAGGCTGCCCTGGAAATACCTTCTTCGCACACGCAGCCAAGGTGGTGTTGGATGCGTTTCAAAGTCGTTGCAGTGACCCAATGTGGGTAGATGTGACCCGGATGGGGTACCTACGGGGCTAGTTTTGGGCATGAACGCGGTGAATTTTTGTGAGCTTTCGCGTTCATTCGAAGTAACATCTGCATTGCTCTGAATACAACTATACACAACCTCATGCTGTGCGTCTAGATGTCTAGATTGATCTCATGGTTGTTTACGTTCGGCGACATTCCGTTTGTTGTGGACGGCACGAGCAGCAGCAGCGTTCCCTCCCAACAGCAGGACAGGCTTGAATCCATAACTCCGTTTGAAATGGCGGTACGACTTGCAATATGCTTACACAACCTACCCTATACCACAATTTTCTTTAGGTCTGTCGCATGTGCACGGCGCACGAACGTACACGCGCACGCACGCACGTGACGAAATAAAACAACAAAACGTACACCATCGTGCCATCGGCGGTTGTTGTTGTTGTTGTCTTAGCAAGCGGTGGGTAGAGGGTGTCCCGCCGTCGCCATGGAGGGGTAGAATTCGACGTTGGACCAATAAAAAAAAACGATGATGATCGTTGGCCTAATGCATACAGCAGTAGTACACAGCACGGACATTACAGCAGTTGCTGCTACCACTGCAGCTGAACATTACGATAGCACCAACGCGGTCTTTCATGTACCGGAACTCAGCTAACTACTGATTGGTATATACATCAGAGCGCGCGCCCTCCCATGATCCAAATGTACACGTCTGTTTCGTATTTCTCTTCTGGTGTTCGTCCAACGGGCCCCGCGGGTACAACGAACTTTTCAAATTGTTCCGTTCGCACGCAGCACGGTGTCGGATCTTTGGTCCGCAAAATACAACGGTCGTGTTTGGCCGCTTGCTACATATGACGACCGCACGAACGAAAATGGTGTTGTACGGTTCCTTTTTGCTCCCGGCGGTCTCACATACACGCCCTGTGCCTCTCACTCTCGTCCCTCTCCTTCTGCCCACTGGCGTGTGACTTTTGGCGCTGTGTCAGGAGCATTTGGTGAGTCTGGTGCTTTGACTGTAGGATGAATCATTCTGCGTTGAGTGAGAGAGGGCTGCCGGTTCTCGCTTGGTGAGGTAGATCCCGGGCCTGCGTCCCTGCCGAACATATTGCACAAACAAACATGTAGGTTTGCAGCACGAGGAACTACATACAGGTCCTCGAGTTTTGGGTTACCTGGCACACAACGGTAGGTGGCCACGATATCGCCAAGTGTTGGTGCGGAAGTTTTGCATCGCGCCTACGCACCGAAGCATCTCGCGAGAAACAGGTCTCGTTACAAGGACAAGCAAAATGCGAGAATTGGAAGAGGTGCCCCCGCCTTTTGTTCGTTGACCTGGGGCCGTGTGATTACTCGCTCCGGAAGTGCCTTTGGCTCGGAGCACGAAACACCGAGCGCGATCGCTTTGAAGCACACACAGCTTTGCTACACTTGCACATCGACTCCAACCTTGTTGTACCATTAACCTTCGATGCTTTCAACAGTGGATAATCCAAATATTGAACACGTGCGCATCCTGAAGGGTCTGTGAAAGACAGCTGATGTGTAGGGGTCCGTGACGTGTAACGTATAAATTTGTGCTCCTTTGTACTATATAACAGTACCATCGTGTGAAGCGGCCTGGCTGGCGTTTAATTGCGTTTGAGCCAAAAGGCGACACTACTTTGGCCCTGTCGACTCCAGTCACGATGATACCTGACATGTGCAAACTTTGCAGGATGTACAGCAGTCTGCTGACTGCTGTAATGAACACAATTTTGAACGTTCTTTTTTTTCTTTCGAGTTTGTTGCTCGTGCGGCTCACAGGTCGAGGTTGCGTCTGCGAGAGGTGAGCCTCAAAAAGGATACATGGGCCAATGGTCGACCTTCAGCCCTTGTTAAATACCCCAAAAAAATCGGGATGCGAACTGCTGCTGTTGCGCGCAGTAGGGCAGTATTGCATACCTACCTCATCTCGTCCAAAGAATGTATCGAAGCCTCTACAGACGGCTCGTTGTATCCCTCGCCCATCGATGCCCCCCACCCTCGCCCATTGATGCCCAATCGTATCCCAAGCAGACGCCCGCAAGATGCACACGTCATTCCTCCTCCCTGTGTGCGCTGGGCCGCTGCTACTCGCCCTGGCGGTCAACGCCTGTGACGACTCCAACGCGCCGGCCCCGACCCCTGAGTACTCGGGTGACTCTTCCATGGGGATGCCCCCGTCGCCCGAGTCCTTTCAAACCTCGTCGACCGCCACCGCCGTTGCCTTCTCAGCGTCGGATGACGACATCGGACCCGAGTCGTCAGACGATAAAGGGAAGGTCGAGGACGAAGAGGGGGTGCCGCTTGAAGACCCCGGTGACGGGGAGGTCTGCTCCACCTACGACGAGGATGTGAGAATATTTTTTGGATGAATACGTGCAAGTGACGGGTGCGTTCCTAGAGAAGTGTGCTCGGCAGCGATACAACAACCATGATATGTACAGAAGTAGTGCGATTTTATATCGAAGGTTTGACATTGTCTTCTCGCCTCCCACTATCAGAAAATAAATGCCGAGGCATTCTCTTACAACTCGAACACTGCAGGTGCATGTCGCCTACCTCCTTCCGGAAATGTGTGAGTGGAACACGTACATGTGCTGCTGGACCGGCAACGATGGACCCGACGGAATGACGTCCAACACCGACGTCTGCCGCGTGTGGGACTACCCGGAGGAGGGAAACTCTCTCGAATTTCCCCGAGATTCAGAGGGCTCCGTGTACTGGTGGGTCGATGTGGTGTCGCTTGGGATCTGTCGCACGTTGTTTTTGTTGTATTCGGGAATGGACGCGGTTACATATCTACGCACAGATGAGCAAGAGGGCGGGAACAATATAATACTGATCACATTTCGTACACGTATTCTCAATATCTCAAGTGTTTATGTAGTAGTCTTAACGTTTACTAAATCGTTTACATCGAGTGTACTAGTGGAGCCTCTACTTCCACAGCAGTACATGCACTCGTTTTGGATTGGTGCTAGGGCTTGAAAGCACCTGCAGCGTACGATGCGGGGTTGTTTTGACACTTGCCCGCCTCTCTCTGTTCTCATGCCCACCATGGCAGCCACGGGTTCGGATGGGCAGACGGGGCAGACGTGAACACCAACATCCTCCCCCTTTACCATTCCGTGATCAACACCGGCCGCACCGAAGAGGGGGGATACTACGGGAAGTGAGTCGCGAGTTACGGTATGTATGATCTTTTCTCCTATGGAAGCAAATCAAAACACGACAAACATGTTGGGTTGCCGTTGCTCATGTAAACATATAAGGTACGAAAAAGGCTTCAACGGAAACCTCGTATACGGTTCGTCGACGCCTTTTGCCTCACATGCTGCTTGAAGGAAGCGGTAGCTGAGACGAAACACTGAGATTTATTTGTAGGCGTTCCCCGCAGTCTGCGCGAAAGGGAAACAACACCTTTAGTGCGGCCTTGGCTAGAAATGTTGGAAGGAGCGGTCGCTTGTGGGATTACCGTTGTCTTCCTCGGTTGGGGTTTCCAGAGGTAAAACAGTACATCTAGGTGGTTCCACTACCTCGTGTTGGCGCTGCATCGAGTGTGGTGCACGCGTCGACCGGCATTCGAGTACTGGTTCTCCCCTTCGTGGCCCGTGCCTCGTAACACATCATCATTGCCGTTTGTTCGTTTTCCCAGTAGTATCTTGGGAAACGACGGCCGCACTTGTATTTTCGCCGCGGATACCATGATGTCCGTTTCACCAACCGCGGACGTTGCGCCTTATTCCCTTTCTTGTGTTCCTCCGCGCTCTACCGCAGTGCATGGTGCGTGTTGACCGCAGCCGTGTGGCGAGCCTGATGCGGTAACACTTTATCCCATCTTTGCATGTCTCGTCATTTTGTGCGCCCGGTTGCCTTGTCGTCCGTTGTCGTTTTCCACAATCTCGTCTGCGACATGACAGCGTGGAGGGGGCGCCGCAATGTGGGTGCCTTGAGGAAATGCCTCAAGTTTCTTTCGCGGAATGCTCCAGGTACGACGCATTTTACTAGGGGTTGTTGTCGAAAAACGTTTGGAGTGGGAATTCGTGTTCGAAGAGGTTTCTCCAAGCAACGGAATGGAATTCCAGGTATCCGGGGGGCACTCTCCTTTGACCGAACCGTCCTTACTGCTGGGGGGATGAGGAGTTCCTTCAAGCGTCCTATTCTACGTCCCGACGGTTGTAAGCAAACGCAAGAATGGACGTCCGCATCTCGTTCCTGACAGCGCGTTGCCCTCGTTTGTTTAACGTTTTTTTGTCGATTGTTTTCAGATTCGACGGCAACGGGATCACGGACTGCGGAGAACACGGGCTGTACAGCAACTACCGGAGCCGCATCGGCGAGCCCAACGGCCCGTTGGAGGACAACCTGGTGAGGACTTGCGATAACTACGACGTTCCCGACTTCGACTTCCGCGAGTGCGAGAGCCACACATACATGTGCTGCTGGACGGAGAACGACGCGAAGGGCGTGCTGGACAACACGGTGAGACTCGTACATGTATAGGCCTGGTCGGCCAATTTTCTTGAGCGGCAGTTGTTGTATATTTTTCTGAGGTACCGGGTCGTTTTTCTGGATTGTTGTTCGTCGGCGTTGACGCTCTCGCGCTATCTCTCTGTTATGGGCTGGGTTTGTGGGACGAACCAATCTCATGAGAGGAACGATTAGTTTGTCAGGAAGGCCCATGATGCTAACCGCGCGTGCCGCTTGTATTCGTGCCTTGCAGGACGTCTGCCGCATCCACGACTACCCGGCGCCCGGCGAGACGTTGGAGTACCCTGGCGACAGCGAGGGAGATGTGCACTGCCACGGGATCGTGTGGCCCGAGGACGCCACCGACAAGTACATCCACCTCCTGGCGCAGTACGTGCAGAACTTCGACCACATCGGCAACAAGGGCTACTATGGAAAGTGAGTTGGGTACATGTGGTGACTACTTGCGAAGTATGTTGCTGCGGGCATTTTCGCCTGTGCGTTGTTTCATCGTGTTCCCGGGCACGTCAGCCGCTTTTAGCGGTAAACTCATTTTTTCAAGTGGCGTTTATGGACGTTTCTCGGTAAACTGCACCGAGTCGTTCGGAAGTGTGTGTGACTTGAGCCACTTTTTCTCTTGAAAATCACGTGAGTCGAAACAGGCAGACGGCCGTACGACCTACACAACGAATAGAACAAGGCCTACTTCTGGAGATGACGCAAAAAGCACTCTGCTTTAAAGTGCTCGCCGCACCTTCACAAGCTGATCGGAGTTCCCTTATGAGGACAAATCGATCTCTGGTTCGACCAGAGCAGGCGTGGTACCAAACTGAATGTACAACGACGTGCTGGTAACAAATGGCACCTCGCTATTGTACCCCTCTCTGTTGTCCTCTTCATCCTTCGTCAGCATCGAGGGCGCGCCCATGTGCGGCTGCGCCGAGGATATGCCGGAGGTTAGCAAGGCCGACTGCACCAACTACTCCCCCACTGAGGAGGACGAGGACAGGATCAGGGGTTGCGATCCCAACGATCTCCGCACCCGCTACGATTTATTGTACCCTGATGGGGACCTTGGTAACCTCGTCGGCCGCTGCGACAACCAGTAGAGCGTCGCCCTTCCTTTGAGGCGCAGGCCTTACGTGAGAATCGAGTAATAGGGATGTGAACGGAGTTGGTCGCGGTTGAGATGATTTTAGTTTCCCGGATGTCAAGTTTGAAGATGCTCGGCAAGTTCTTCCTGTTGGATGGTTTTGAAAGAATCAAGAAACCTTTCCCAGTTTTGCATCCAATTCGAAGCCCCGGAACACTTGTATCGTAAACCTGTTTCGGGTCCAGTGGGATGCTTCGTTTTCGTTGTTGGTGCTGGCGTCCCACGCAGTGTCCCTGTGCCCTGTGTCGGCTGGGCCATCGTACCACCGATGCCCCCTTGGTTTGGTCTCTGTTGGGTGTCACTGTATTATATTCAGGATGTTCAGTGTTGCTTTCGGGTGTTTGATGTGTTGAGTTTCGTCGCCTCCATGTTTCTGATTCTGGTGTTGTTTCTGTGTGGGAAAACGTCCGGACGAGGGCCTTTGGCAATGTCTCGTTATATGGGTGCGGTAGATGTGTTCATGCTGTGTTGCTCTTGTTTTGATACTCGGCTTGTCGCTTGTTTTTAGACTTCTCAACTTCATTTAAATGGCTGGAGGGATGACTGGTCACAACTTGGCATGCCGAAAAGCATACCTTGATTTTCTTCGTGCTGAAGGTGATATTATCATTGAGTAAACGCTGGCCCTGAGGTCGGCATCCTTTGCTGTATGAGAACATTGGTTCGTGTGAACATCCATCCTTGTTATGCACGCGAACATGTCTTGGAACTCTGAAAAGATAAAGCAAATGTATGGGAGAAAGTGCAATAATGTTGGAATGCATCACAAAAAAATGAATACATGTTCGTTCGTTCGTGGAACTGAGTATTGTGACGTTTTCGCGGACGTAAAGCATACATGGAGCAAGAGGAAACCTAACCGAACAATGCGAAATACTGTCACCCCGTACAATGACTAGTACAAGCAAAGTTAGGGAAGGGGATGAACTTTCCCCCGTCGGTGATGGGAATCAACAACCGTAGGGATGCTGGACTAGGTGTCGGCGTTATTCGAGGCCCAGCTATTGATTAAAGCTGGATATCACACAACGGAAAGGGTGGTAATATCAACCGATAGCTCTCAGGAAAGCGCTCGACGTGATCATCCCAGAACAATCGGCAGTGATACCCTCCTGGTTGTGGAGAATCACGCCATGAAAACGCTGACACCAACATGCGTTCTCTCGGATCCCTAATTGCCGGACATGGTAGTTGATTGGACCCCAAGCAAGGGCGCACAAAACACGTTGTCACCCGCTATCTGACCCTCCCCACCGGGAGGGTACGAAAAAATTGATGTCGGGGTACATCTTTGTACAGGCTTTGTTGGCTTTTTTCCTCTCTCCAATACGTGTGCTTGGGTGTTGTGTTCATGTTGTTTACGGCTCGCGTATCTGCACAAAGGACCTTGTGACCAGGTTGTAATATAATGGGAAATGGACAAAAGTGGGTATACCCACCCCTTTCTCGGACAAAAGTGGGTACTCGAAAATCCAGCTCGCGCGCAGTCCATGTGCGACCCCCACACGACTCAAAACCCCATTCTGGCACCAGGGCGACATAGCCAGGGACCATACACAGCACGGGCATCGATTTTTTTCCACTTCCAGGCACACCTTTGGCCCTAATACCGCCGCGGCGCGCAAGGCCTCAACAGAGTGCCCACTTCTGTCCGACATCGTGGTGGGTATACCCAGCGGCTTCTACTAATTTTTTCATGTACCCACTTGTGTCTATTTTTTGACCCACTTTTGTCCAAATTGTACCCACTTTTGTCCACTTACGGACAGCGGAAACCGAGCGGAAATCGACCTCCACGTCACCGCACGGCAGAACATCGAATAGCCTCGGAACGTCTCAGAACCTCCCAACACCGTTTCCATGGCATCTTTCGTATCCTGGCTGCCGACTGCGGACCGACCGCGGAGGAACATGTCAGAAACATGCCAGACCCCTTCGGTACAGGCACGGGAAAATATACGATACCCGGCACAGCTTGCCGGCGGTACCTTCCCGACGGGAAGATACTGCCGGCAAGCCCCGCCGCCGGCAAGCACGGCATAATGCGTGACACACAACGGACAACAAAACCAACGGGTCGCGCATACAGAACAAAAAGACGCGCATCCATACAGCAACACCACCACACACGCACACAACACACGACGAGTGCACACCGA
>CACKRE030005076.1:15019-33550 GCA_902602495.3 Ectocarpus sp. CCAP 1310/34 | reverse complement strand
GCGGTGGAGGCTTGCTCTCCAGCAAGATAGTGCTGCTGCCTGGCATCTCGGGGAACACTCATGTTACCACGGGAGGCGCTGCCGCCACCAACACTCCGCCGGCGAGGGGTGGCAACCACTGCTCCTACCCCCCCGGGAAAAGGAAAAAACAAAGCGGCGGACGCGAAGCAACAACTGCAAGCCATCATGGCGGACCGCCGTTTTTTTTTTTTGTATTGCGCGTGCCCGTGGGCGAGGAGAGCCGCTCGAATCTGTAGGCGCGCCGCGCTTTCTACGGTCGGCCATGACCCACACACAACCCTAGCTGACTTTCTACGGTGAGGGGCACTCGTGGTGCAGACGCAGCAGCCCTCGCGTGCCTCTGCAAGGGTACTTTGGAAAGTGCTCCAAATACTTTGAGAGGGTTGTCAAAAAGTTGGAACGAAGTGGAGCAAAGTTTTCGCGCCCAACTTCGTTCCAAATATTTTGAAAAAATATGGACAAACGCCTACATACAGGTTCCATTTTTTTGACACTTTCAAACATTTTGACAAAAAGTCGGTCAGTTTAAAACGGCCCTATCACGTCACCAGGCTTCCACGCCACATCCAGAGAAACCATACCCGAGCTATCACGTTCCATCCCAAAGTAGAAGGCTGTCACGCCCATCATAGTTCCTACACTGTACCGTTGGCGGCTACCGCGCGGCTGGCTCTTTTATTTCCCAACCAAGGGACCCCGCGCGCAAAGGCACCGACGCACAAAGCTACTCAACAGAGAGAAAAAAAAATGTAGATTACATTGCGGTGCTCCGAGTTGATTCGATTGGCACACGACATAGAAATTGCATACCGGACTGCAAGGATCTTTCGCATAGACTAGACTACCCACCGAGCGCTTGAACAGCAGTGATGTGGTAGGCAACTGCTGAAGTGTTGGAATTCGTCGCACAGTCTAGAGTGTAGGTCTTCTGTGCTGGCTCTCAAGCACCGAGACTCTTCCGGAGAGACTCACGCACTACGGCATGTTCGTGTCCTCCGGTTCTCACTCCACCAATCTACAAAGATGAACATGTGTAGTCTATACTGTAGCTCCCCAGGAGCAGGGTTCGCGGTTTGTGGTGCGGATACACACAGCAGTGTCCCATATGTTTCGAATCACACCTCCGCACGAATCACAGCACCGTATGTACAACTACATCTTCACTTTGTCCCTACCAGCTGCAGTATCAGTCAAATGTGTTGCTCGAGTGATGAAACGTGTTGCTATAACAGTAGTGGTCGTTCCTCCTTTCGCTGTTTTTCTCTTCCAACCCTTCACCTCTGTGTAATGTGGCTCACAATACAGCATGCGGTCAAACGAATCCGGTGAAGATCGAAGATGTACAGCAGTATTAGTGACGTGGACGTACAGTTAGGGCGGCTGCTTCCTAAATACCCCTCCGTTCCCATATATAAGCGTGATTTGGACAAAATGCGGTCTATCTTGGTCAATTTTTAGTTTTTCCGAACCGTTTTTTTCCTTGGTTTCGCCGCGCTCGCGCGGGGCGCGCAGAACCGGTGCTTTTTTTCAAACCAACCAAAAAGGTGTGTCCTACCCCAGCAGAAGTTGCTCGAAATCACCACCCCAACTTTGAACCTCCGCCCAAAAGCCTTCCCATCTCCTGGTGAGGGATGTCTGCTGCTGGGAGTGCCTCCCAGGTGGCAAAACGCAAGAATTTCAACAATTCAGAAAAAGAGGAGGTGATTCGGCACCTCCTCACTGGCAGCAAGAACGGGGTTTTGCCGTATGGTGCTTTGTGGCGTCAAGGATGTTTATGAAGGAGCAAATACATTTGGAAATGCTATGAAGAATGCAATGCATGGTGAACAACGGGGTATGAGTGTTAAGCTTGTGCGAGCACTACTGCTGTAAAAGTGACATTTTAACACCACCTTGGCGGCGATTCTACTGCTGCTGTCCGCACGCCAACTTGACCCCCGCCCCTCCCCAGCTTAATGTCCGAGCTATCCCATTCGAAAAACGGGGCGGTGCTGCCATAAATACGCCCGGGAGTTTGTTTTTTGAATGCGGCCATGAATCATTTGGCACCCGCAGTTCGTTTCTCCCGTGGCTGGGTACAATTATGCTCGATTTTCCTCGATTTCACCAACCAGGGGATGACAACGGATCATCCCCTCCCTTTGTGACCGGAACATTTTTTTTTTCGTCCAATGTGATACGTTATCATATCCCGAAGTTGTCCGACGTCCCACAATGACCTAACGACTTATTTTGGAGCATGTAGTGCAAACCACGCTTATATTCGGAAAACCCAAATCACGCTTATATATGGGAACGGAGGGAGTACTTTTTTCTGTAAGTGGCGAGTCGGACCCGTTGAGACCGTTTTGAACGCCTGCATAGAGAACAATGCAATCCGCCAGAAAAAAAAAAATGTTGCCGACCATGCAACCGACGTACAACATTAATTTTCTACTGCTGTACGCTTGTGACATTTCGGAAGCCAAGTTGTGGTGCATTTTCGATCTTTCTACTCTCGAGTAGAAAATTGAAAATCCACCACAACTTGGCTTCCGAAACGTCACATGCGAGTCGGATCCGTTGAAATGTTTTGGGCACCAGCGTAAGAAGGAGAAGAAAGGAGGACATTGTGATCCGCTAGCAATATATGTTTGATCATATAGTTTAGGCATTGTGATGTTTCACTGTCAACATGTGTGGACCATATACGCGTGTATGGTAGTGTACTGAGTCGTCAAGTAGCCGCATGATCCGGCGCAGTTGCCCAACACTGCGCGCGGCCCGGGTTGGCAACATGACTGTAGAAGCGTCGGACCATTTAGTCTGTAATCGAAACCCTGGGGCGTTTGTCGAAACGGATGCTTCCTCACTGCGACTTCCCCCGTGGCTTTTGCCACCGCAACAGGGGCTGCAAGATGGAATTCCTTTCGATGACCGCTGGGCCTCTGCTGCTCGCCTTGGCCGTCAGCACCGGTCGCGGCCGCCGTGGCAATGACAACTCCAACGACGCACCGTCCCCGACCCCCACGTAATCGAGACTCCTCGAGTGACTTCCTCGAGTGATTCCTACGACGCCACGTCCGTCGAGACGACCGTCGAGTCATCCCAGGCGGCAACATCCTCCTCCCCCTCGACGAATGCCGAGGTTTACCCGAAGCCGATGAGTTAAGGCAACGACGCGGAGATTACCCCCGAGCCTGTTTCCTCCTCGTCCTCCGACTCCGTCGAGGCCACGGCGGAGCCGACGGACTTCTACGTCGAAACGACAGACGGAGGAGATGAGGCGATCACGATGGGCAGCGGAACGGATGACGGGGGCGAGGAGGAAGGGGCCGATGGAAAACCCTGATGACGGGGCGTCCTGCTCCACCTACGAGGAGCATGTGAGAACATGAAATTAACAGAAAACCGGCGCGTACAGTACGAATTTAAGAAGAAGAACCGAACCATTTTGCTAGTAGGGCGAAACAAGAAACAGAAACGGCTTGAGCATACTTTGCTGGGTTACTACAGGCTCGGGTGGTGAGCAGTATCAACCATAGAGAAGGCTATTGCATGTGTGTTTGTGTGTGTGTTTTGAGCCTTTTTTTCATTGCATCGACCGCGCTACCCAGCTGTGTTCGTTGTTGCCCATAATGCAATCCCACGAACACGTTTCAGGTGGAAGTCGCGAAACTTCTTGATAGCACTTGTGAATGGGACCCCTACATGTGCTGCTGGACCGGCAACGACGGAGCGGACGGGATGACGGCGAACTCCGACGTCTGCCGCGTACTGGACTACCCGGAAGAGGGAGACTCCTTCGAAATGCCCCGGGAATCAGAGGGCTTCGTGTGCTGGTGGGTCCATATGCCTGTCTTTCTTTGTAGAGATCTGAGTGTTTCAAGTAGTCTACTGCATTTTGTTTATCCTTTTTTGAGCAAAAGATCTACGCCATGCATGGGATCCCGCATCGTAATACAGCGGGGGGGCGTCATGAACGCCGGTTGATTAGCGCCGGTGGCCTTGTATTGCGTCGGTGAAATTGCTGGGCACAGACCGACAATCATTGTGTACATTGAATAGCGCCGGTCCCTCTGAATAGCGCCGGTCGATTCGCCGGGCACAAACCGCCGTATTGAGGGCCCTCCACTGTAGTCCGTATTTCGTTTTGGTTTTGGTTAATTTTCTTTCTTCTGTTTGGGGAAGCGATCACTTCCCCTGGATATGGATTTATCCTCTACAGCTCCTGCTGGGGTGCTAAAACGGTAACGCGATATCTTGTTTGCTTTAACAAAGCTGTTCGTGTGCCCACCCCGCCTTGCTTCTGTTTTGATGCCAACCAACGTCAGCCACGGCTTCGCCTGGGCGGAAGGCGCGGACGTGGACACCCACATCCTGCCCCTGTACCACTACGTGAAGAACGTCGGCCGTACCGAAGAGGCGGGCTTCTACGGTGAGTCGACATCTGTTGGTGGTTTTTGCTCTTGAGCTAAATACGCGACGAGCAATTCTGACTTGCGGTTGCTCGGGCGCGGTTACCGTAGATTCCTACTTCGTACCTGACGAAGATCACCGGAGCATTGGTTTTTGGAATGACTTGCAGTACTACAGTTGTAGCAGGAGGCCTTGGCTAGAGGTATCGGAAGGGGCAATCTCTGGTAGACCTTCCTCTACGTAGGGCTCCGTCTTCTTCGCGTACGGCCCGTAGTACCGTTGTTGGACACTGCTGCGTTGAATGTGTACGCAGAGATGAAGCTGCCGGATAGGTCCGTGCCCTGTCACATCACTAGCAGCGCCGTTTGTTCCATTCGGGCCATGTCAGGGGAACGACGGCTACATCTTCTGTCTTCGTCGTGGTGCCGATTGTCCACCGCATCACCCTCCGGCAGTTTTTGGTTCCCTTCGTGTTTACCCTTTTGCTCCGGGGAAATGTGCACGGTAGGCCCACCACGGCCGTTTGGCGAACCTCTCGTGCTGAAATCTTGATCCTCTCCTTGCACGTTTGTCGTTGATTGAATTCTCGTGTGCAATCCGACAGCGTGGAGGGAACGCCGGAATGCGGGTGCATCGAGGAAATACCTTCGGTGTCCTGCTCCGAGTGCTCCAGGTACGAACGTCAACGTTTTGGTTTGCTGAAAACCTACCTAGTGGGGAGCCATGGTTAAGGGCTTTGCCAAAGGACAACGTAACGACATTTAGTAGTCGAGAGTGGGATTACCAGCCATGCCGGCGTTTGTAGGTAGAACATTACCTGAAACGTATGAATCTTTGATGTGACCCTCGACATGACCCCTTTCCTTCTTGTCACGTGACCAGGTACTCCTGGGAGGGGATCGCTGGTTGCGGCAACAACGGGCTGTTAAGCCAGTACCGCGGTTGCCTGGGCGAGCCCTGCGGCCCTATGGACGACAATCTGGTGAGGACATGCGACAACGAAGACATTCCCGACTACGACCACGGGTCGTGCAGTCACAACACGTACATGTGCTGCTTGACGGAGAACGACGGCCAGGGAATGGCAGAAAACACGGTGAGACGTCGCGTGCCGGCCGTGGCCTCTTGCGTGGAATTTTCTTGCTACAGTGCTGACAGGTGTTGTTTATCTCGAGCGTGATGACTCTTTGGCCCCCTTTCCAAACGTGTGAACCCTCGCGCAGTACCATCTCTGGACAATCCCGTCTATCGACAAGACACGTATGCTAGGAAGGATGTTGGGCTGACTATGTTGTCTGTTATCTTGGGTCATCTTGGTGCCACGAAGGACGTGTGCCGTGTGTTGGACTACCCGTCGGTGGGTGGGGCGTTGGAGTTTGCCGGCGACAGCGAGAGAGAGGCGCACCGCCACGGGTTCGTATGGACCGAGGACGCCACCGACAAGTACATCCACCTCCTGTCGCAGTTCGTCCAGAAGTTCGACCACAGGGACAGGAGGGGGTACTACGGAAAGTGAGTCGCCTCGTACGTTTACCTCTGCATGCCCACATCGGTATCCCGTCCTCGTCAGCCTGTCGCCGAATTGAACAACATTTGTTTCGTAAGACGCGTGCTTGTGTGGACGGTCGCCCGAGTTTTCGCGGTGGTGACGTGCACCATTCTATTTTCTACTGAATGCCGACCATGGTACCACGTCTCATACACGACACACCTCTCTCCATCTCACCCCTACCGAAACAAAAACACGTACCACACTATGTAGGGCAAACAGGTACATTACTGTAGGAAAAGCAGCGCACAACGTCATCATGGTGAATGGGAGAACGACTGGTCCAGGCGAGGACAACACGAATAACCCACTGTCTCCTCCTCCAAACGTTTCGCATGTCATTCTTGTCGTAACCAGTATCGAGGGCGCCCCCATGTACGGCTGCGTCGAAGAGATGCCGGTGGTTTCCGAGGCTGACGGCACCACCTACGATACCGACCCGGAGCGAGAGGGCAAGTTCACGGCGTGCACGACGAACGACCTCTGCACCCGCTACGCGGAAGACTACCCCACGGGGGAGCTTGCCAACCTCGTCGGCACCTACGACAACGCGGAGTAATTTGAGAAGACCCAGCCATGCCTCTGTGCTGGCTGTCTGTGCGTTTGTACATCCGCCCCGATGGGCTGAGGCTGCCTGACATACTTTTTTCGGCCAGCACTTGACGGAGGGCGTGCCTTGTGCACACGCAGGTCGTCAAGCATGGCAGTATCCTCCCGATTTTATATTTCAACACGTGAGTCCTTACTTTGGTCCCCATCCACGCACAGTATTGTCGAATGGTTTCACGTCGACTGCATGATCTAGAGTACTTTAAACGTGTTCACGGGTGGGTGTGGGCTGCTCGCCCGTCAGGTTTGGTTGAAGAGGGCCGTTTTGTTGCTCCACGTTTGAAACCGGGAACGTAGGCTACAAGTCGAGATATGTAGCTGCCGGGTTCTGCCTCGATTTTTATGGCGAATAGAAGAGACATCGGTAGGCATTCACAACTTGGGTTCGTACCTTTCGGGTAGGACAGGGCTCATCCTGGAGTTGTATTTGCCAACCCGGAGTTGTATTTGCTCAAACTCCTTTGCTGGACCCAAGTGTCTTCCTTTTCATATTCCAGTCCATAAATACAATAATACCATGGTTTTCGTCGTTGTGTTGTTGACTGCGCAGACGAGTACGCTGGCACTGGACATTGTGCGGAATGCTGAGTAGGAAAGCATTTGCACGGATACCTTTTCGATCTGGTTTGACTGTTCTTTTGCCGCGAGCGTTGCATTCTATCGACCGAAGCATCCTGCTCCTGATGGTTAAATCATGGTGGTGTTGGGTTGAGTCCGGAATGCCAAGTTTTTTTCCAAGCCAACGTTCCTCGTGAGAGGCTCAGTGTATCAGGAAAAATCGCGCGTCGAGACCACCAGTAGTCGGACACGGTTTGACCTTTGAATACGATTGCATCAACTAGTCTGCGTAGCAGTAGAAAATAATCTATTTCTCCGTGGCATCTATTCTCTTGTTCTAAAAATATTCCGGAAGCATGCTAGGTCAAGGTCCACAGGGACATCTACGTAGAACGTGTGTAGCTTCTGGAAACCTTCTGGAACCTTCTGGAACCTTCTGGAAGCGTTACNTCGGACACGGTTTGACCTTTGAATACGATTGCATCAACTAGTCTGCGTAGCAGTAGAAAATAATCTATTTCTCCGTGGCATCTATTCTCTTGTTCTAAAAATATTCCGGAAGCATGCTAGGTCAAGGTCCACAGGGACATCTACGTAGAACGTGTGTAGCTTCTGGAAACCTTCTGGAACCTTCTGGAACCTTCTGGAAGCGTTACAGACCTAGGTTGCACTTGATACTCTTCTAGAACGTAGGAGGGCTTCCAGAAGCATTCTGGAAGCATTCTAGATCTTTCGTGCAATTGGTTCATTTGTCTGGTATTCGAGGAGAGTGGTGCAGCCCTAAGCTCGCCACCCCTCTCACTCCACTTCAGTACCAGCAACATCAATCTGATGCGGGAGTCAGCAATTAAGATAAACACCTTCATATTTCCATTTCGAGTCTCTCACGGTTGGAGCCGCAAATAGTATGAACCTCTGAGGTAGTATACACAGCCTCCTGGCATCTGCAGCGTCGTACTGCTGCTAGTGCACACCGAAGTTACGCTGACACAGTGAATGCTAAGCTTAACTCTGATTTCGTTGACGTGGTTGTCTTGGGAGGATTCATTCCAATGCTTCATTCCGATGCTGTGTGAATGGCATTGACAAAGTGATTTTTGGCTGTGTTGGGTCTGCTGGCGACTGTCATGTATGTATGTTGCCTCTACAGATTCAGGTTGAATATTTTGTCGTTTCACGCCGTGTGAATATTCGACGTAGCACGCGTTTGCGTAGCTGTTACACCCTTGCTCTTTAGCTATCGGGCCTGCATTGTTGGCCCTTGAACTGGCATGTGGCTTCCCGCGAAACTGTTTGTCCAGGCGCAATCGGGCGGACTCTGTATTATTCGGCCCTAGAATCGGAATCAGTTGCAGCGCTACATGTATCATTAGGTTTTGTCCAGGTTGGATGGGTAGGACGGGCTCGGAAAAATGGGTTGATGAGTGAATCTGGACACCAATGGACCGATGAGTGAATCGAGACACCATTTGTTACAGAGTGCTTGAAACACACCCCTGCAGTTTGCCGGCATAGTGATGTATGCAAGGAGTGGCGTCGACTGTGGGTCGCGCCAAGGCGCTCAAGTTCTACACGGAAAAGGGGCGCACTCGACCCCCACAGTGCGACAGTAGCCCTATCCAGTCTGCGCTTCAGCTGCTGGCCTGCCTTCAATATATGCGAGGTCATATTGTGAATGAAAGCTGGCCGGTGCCAGACACTGTTGTTGCGTCGAGGGAACACGTTGCCCATAGGGTTGGCTGGAGCACAGAGCTATCGTGTTGGTGTGCTCTATAGAAGCTGAAATCAACCCATTAGACTAGTCAGCCGCTGACTAGTCTAATGGGTTGATTTCAGCTTCTATAAAAGTACGTCGTGGGGCTCAATGAACCCGACACTTTCCTGGACATCTTTTATAGAAGCTGAAATCAACCCATTAGACTAGTCAGCCGCTGACTAGTCTAATGGGTTGATTTCAGCTTCTATAGCTCTCAATACAGCCCGTAAAATATGTCCCCACTTACAAAGATCGTATGTCAGGCATGTCCTGAGTGG
Source organism: Ectocarpus sp. CCAP 1310/34 (assembly GCA_902602495.3). NCBI lineage: Eukaryota > Phaeophyceae > Ectocarpales > Ectocarpaceae > Ectocarpus > Ectocarpus sp. CCAP 1310/34. The sequence continues at coordinate 24,381 of CACKRE030005076.1, read as the reverse complement.
TTCGTTGGTCCGTCTTCCGCTTGTTTTGCGTGTTTCATGACTATCCACACAAATATTCACGCATATTCTACAGGTACCTACCGTAGCTCGTTCGTGAGGCCTGATTGGGTCTACGTAGACTACACCGTTCAATCAATGTAGATGGAAAATCGTATGCCTCAATATTCCAGCAGTGAATAGCGGTTTTCGATGGATATGTATTTCTCTCGCGCATTGTTCACGTCCGTGGTACCGAGGTATGATAAATCGTACAGTAGCAGTCCGCATCCCGGTCCAAACTAACAACGACGAAGCTATCATTGACGTGTTCGCGCAAGAAACAATATTTGTATACTATAATGTTTGCTATTTTGACGCTGGTCAATTTTACCGAAAAATGAAGTCTTTCCACCATGCGCAGCTTGACCTTTTTCATATTTTGAGGACGTCAAAGAAACACGGACATGGGGAAGAGGCATTGAATGAATGTTGAAGGACGCTGATTAGTAATATCAGAGGTGCCCATGACTAGATGACTCGAAGACGGAATACACAGCTTGCTAGCTCTAGACTAGAGGTTCATCTGTACCATTTGGAGAGAGCTGAAATCGATCAACTGGGTTGACGCATGATGGGTGTGGATTGACGCAAATATTATTTTCGCAGCGGCGATGAATTCATGGACGGATTGGATTAAAGGATGAACCGGAGGATTGATGGATTTGATTAAAAGATGGAAGAAATGGATCGACGGATGAAAATGATTGATTGCCCTAGGCAGCACAAAGTTATGCCTAATACGTGGCCGAGTGAATTGAACTTGCTCCTCTAAAAGAAAATGTGTCGGACGCTCAAAACTCCTACATCGTTGCACATGAACACGAAGGTACACCAAATATCAGTTGGCCTCGTTTCATTGTCTCCTACTTGTTTTCAGCACAGTGTACGCGTTTGCATCGTAGGCAAAGCACGCCCACGATCGTTTTGGCACACACCAGAAACGAAACTGCGAATGTTCCATAGCGTAGTCGCATTTTCAGCCATGGATAGCCATTAACTACATGTACATCTGGCTATGAGGTTGCACTACTATTGTAGGTAGACGCTCTTGGAATTCATGACCGTCTTACCTTCACGACCACAGCGAGAGAGTATGGTCCATCAAGAGTCCTGTTAGATATACTCGCAGCAGTAACTGGTCGTGAGGATCCCGAGGGGATACGTGTTGGGAATATCGTGTGTTGTAGGGTAGCACTGGTGCAGTCACGGGGACCCTTTTGGCGTGGTTGGTGCGATGGAGCTTGCGTGCGTGCTGCGCACTTCTTCTTCCCTCTCTCTCTCCACCACCACCACCGTCTCTCTCCAATCAAGTTTCCTTCTCCCACTCTCTCTCCACCTCTCTGTCAACGTCTCTCTCTCGGCCTAACACGGCCGACTACTCAGTGCCCGAAGTAACGCCCAGGACGGGCGTGCTGCACCCCGCGTAGTTTACCTTTCACACTAGTGCGATATCACGGTATCTGCACGCGGGCGTGGCCTTCCGAGGGTTGTGCAGTCATGCGCAATCGGTAGACTCCCACAACAACAGACACCATGGAGGGCATCGACCTCTCCGCCCTCAGCGGGGAAAAACTACAACAAAAAGTGGAGGAGATCGTCCTGCAACGAGTACAAGCCGAACTTGAAGCCAACAGGATCAACGAGGGCGAAGTTACCTATGCCCGACCACCAGCCGTCAACCCAGTCCCACCTACTGGCAACCAGCCATCACCCTCCAGCCAGGGCAAACCAGCCACCTTCAACGACCCCAGCAGCGTCGCACACATCGTGGCGCAAGCGGCTAAGGCGACAGCTGAGGCCATTGCTGAACAACAGGGATTTGCCCGCTCAGGCACGTCACGTGTCAATCCTGGCTCAGAAATAGAACCTTGGCTTGGTAGCGTGAAGAAGGAGCAGGACTTGTATATTAAGTTTGATATTTTTCGTGGTAAGATGATTTCATATTTTCAGGATGAGGGTGTGCATGATGCGTTGGAACTGGAGGTCGAGGTCAAGGTCGGAAAGAGGGGTGTGAATGTAGCAGAGCTTCGGAGACTTTTTGGCAATGGCGTGGTAGATAAGACATTCAAGCTATGGGATACCCTTATCAGCAAGGTTTTGTACACCCCGATTCAGAGCTTGATTTGGCGTACGAGAGTCCCCTAAAAGGCTGGTAAATAGTGACAGACTTCTATCAGGAGAAGAAGCAGCCAGAAAAGTCGAGGTTGGAGCAGGACTGGAAGGAGTTGGAGATGAAAGAGTCCGAGAGTCCACAGGATTACATTGCCCGCTCAGAGGCCCTTCGCCTGCGTCTCGCATCTGTAGGCACGATTAAGGATGAAACAGATGCCAACAAAGACATTGCTCGTGGCCTTCCCTCTTCGTTGTATGCCGTGCAAAAAGGAATACTGCTTGCCCATGATGTCCTGACGTTGCGTACCCTTGAGACTGTGGTGAGGGATGCCCACGTGGAGATGGAGCGCGAGAGGAGCAAGGGGGAGAGGCGCGAGGTGGAGCTCGCTCTCTCCGCGTCCGGCATGGGCCGGCGCGGCGGGGGCAGTTGGGGGGGCATCCGGGGGTCAAGCCGGCGGTCACGCAGCAGCTGACGGCCAAGATCGAGACGGCGAGATGGACAAGGGTGACGTGTTCAACGACGACCCCGGCGGATGTTGCCGCTACCACCAGTCCGAGCTTCACACCAACGAGCAGTGTCGTCTCCAGCAGCAACTGCGGCGCGCGCGTTCGAGAGAGGGCGCCGAGGAACGCCGCTCGGGCGGCGGCAGCCGCGGTGGCGGCGGTAGCCAGCGAGGGGGTAGACCGCCGCCGGGGCCCTGCCGCAGTGGCGGGCGATGGGTGAGGATAGAAGGGCAGCAGCACCACACCAGTCATGGTGGCGGTGGCTGGAGCCAAGCCTCACACCCCCCGCGACCTCTTCGTGGACGTGGGCCTGGTGGTCGTCTGGGGCGTCACCCGGGGGGTCGTGGGCCCGCGGGATGCCACAGCAGCGACGGTCGTGCCGAGAGAGAGCGGGCAGGGAGAGGCCCGGGGCACACGCGTTCTGGCCACGGAAGAGAGCAGGCGTACGTTGTGTCCTACGCCCACGATGATGGTGGCTACTACGAAGACTACGGCGATTACGGTGACGGATACTACTACTACGACGGCTACCACGACGCCGGGTACGCTCACTACGCCGGCGATGGGGACAGCTACAACTACTCCTCAGGGTACGAAGACCGCCGTTCATCTGACGGCGGCATCCACTACGTCTACTACCCTTCCGCTGGCGAAGATTCGTTATCCGAGTAGCCACGTCAGCCCCCCCCCGCGAGCAGCAGCAGCACCGCTTCCTCCTCGTCCTCTACCCCTTCTCCTGGCGCGCCTTCGTCTTCGGGCTACCTCCACCTCTGCACGGCACAATCGGTGCCCCTAGGCAAGTCTCACCCTGAAGATTTTGTTGGTAGGATAGGAGTGACGATTGGAGTAGAGTCTGCTGCGTCTGCTGCGTCTGCTCCGTCTTTGCTGAGTGTGGAATCTAATGACGGACCGCCTGGTAGCGAGAGATGGGTAGCTGACTCAGGAGCCAGCAACAGTTTTACCAACAGCAACCTGCACATGTACGACCTGCAATAGATCTCCGCCAGTAGGAAGTATGTCGTTGTAGGTGATGGTCGACTGCTCGAAGTGCAAGCTATCGGTAGCATCAATTTTAGGTTCTTTCAGGAGGATGAGAATGGTGAAATAACGGCGATGTGTGTGAAGTTCACTGACGTGTTTGTGGTAGAGAACCTGAGCGTCAACTTGTTTTCGACGCATGCTGTTTCTTTGAAGCAACATATCCTCTACGACGAGCGTGGTGCAACCCGACAAATGGACTGCTCTTTGCTAGAGAGGGAAAAGCGTCTGCAGCGTATGCCATGCGGTTGCCGTACGACCCATCTGCGACTATACTAGACTTTGCTGCTCTGCCCACATTCTTGACTGCCCCCGACCGCCCCCGCCGTCGGCTCCACGCGTTCCCCTTCCCAGAAAAGGGGACTCCGCGGAATCATTGGTGTCCGTGTTGCGTGTTCCTCCCGCTGGCTCTGCTAGCGTAGTACCTTCGGCTGATAGCGTCCAGCCCACTGGTCCCACCAGTGTAGTACCTGCGAGTGAGAGCGTCCCGCCCGCCGGCTCTGCCGACGTAGTACGTTCCTCGGCGTCCGATTTTGTATGTGTGGGTACTTATCCGGGTATGGATCTTGGAGATACGAGTGTGCTCACCGACGAGCAGCTCATGGATGGCTATGATGACACCCCGTATCAAGATTTTTTCCCCGTGTTTGTCCCAGAGAGTGACGCTGCGAATGTGGCTGGTGTTTTGGATAGCATTGATGGGGGTGCTGATTTTGACTTGGGTGCGGCCGCGCTTGGCCCTGGTGCGTCCCCGTTTGCTCTTGGTTCGACTGAAAAGTCCGTTGACATCAACCGCTTCCACCGCTCCCTTGCCCACGCTTGCGAGCCGCTTTTGAGCGAAACTGCCCAGCAGAGAGGCATCGTGCTCACGGGCAAGCTGGAACCTTGCACGGACTGCATGAGGGCGAAGGGCAGGCGAGGGTCAGTGCCGCGGGGGCCGGGAGCGCGAGCGTCTCTGCCCCTCGGGCGTGTTCACCTGGACCTGTGTGGATCGCTGGTGCCTTCCCTGGGCGGCAACCTCTACCTGTTCGTCGCCGTGGACAGCGCCTCGCGGTGGAACAAGGCCCACGGTCTCCGGCGGAAGTCCGACACGCTGGCGGCAACGAAAAGGCTGCTGGCGCACGTGGGGCGACGACCTCGGGCGCCTCGGGTGGTTCCGCGTCGACAACGGCACCGAGTGAACCCGCAGCGACTTCCGGCGCTTCTGCGACGACAACGGCATCGGCGTCGAGTTCACCCCGCCTGGCGTTCCGCAGGACAACGGCGTCGTCGAGAGCGCCATTTGGCGCATCATGAAGGCCGGCATGGCCGCCCGCCGCATCGCTGGCCGTGTGTTCAACGTCGACGTTGCCTCCATCCCCGGCCTCGACGAGCGCGGTGACCGTCTTTGGATGAAATCGGCGAAATGGGCCGCCGACGCTCTCAACCGGTCGGCGACCAAGGCNGCGCCATTTGGCGCATCATGAAGGCCGGCATGGCCGCCCGCCGCATCGCTGGCCGTGTGTTCAACGTCGACGTTGCCTCCATCCCCGGCCTCGACGAGCGCGGTGACCGTCTTTGGATGAAATCGGCGAAATGGGCCGCCGACGCTCTCAACCGGTCGGCGACCAAGGCCAACCCCGGGCGGCTCTCGCCGCACGAGATGTTCACCGGCGAGCACGGGCCTTTCCGCGTGCTGCCGTTCTTCTAGCCCGGCTTCATGCGTGAGGATTACCGCACCAAACTCGACGACCAGGTCACTCTCTTTCCTCTACCTGAACGGCGGCGACAACCACCCGAGCGGCACCGTCAAGGTCCTCAAGGCGTCCACCGGCCGCGTCGTCTACACCAACAACGTGTCGTGGGTGACGTCTGCGCCAGCCGGCGAGGGGGGTTCCGCTGGTATCACCGCTGCACCGACACCGCCCCCGTTCACGCCGCCGGTCGTCTCGATCAACTTTGGCCCAGCACCGACGCCTTCGACCGCCGCACCGCGGCCGCCAGCGCCCACACCGTCGCCCGCTCCCGCTCTCGCTGCCGCTTCGCCCCCTGCAGCAACGCCGCCGCCAGCGACCACGCCTTCACAGCCGCCCTCTGCCACTTCGCCGTCACCGTCGGCGACCCCCGCTCCTGGCCAGCCGTCCTCTGCCGCTTCGCCTTCACTGTGGGCGACCCTCGATCCAGACCAGCCGCCGTCGCCGCCGGACCCCGGACGCCCCCGCTTACGGCTCACGCCATGCGGCAGCTTCGCCCGGGTACAAAGGCCGAGGGTATGACAGACCCGCGGCTGTCAAGCCGTACGAGATCGGGCACAAGGCACAGCACAGGACTCATCTCGATGCTAGACAGGAACACTCTGGTGTCGATGCTGGAGGCTCGGAGCGCGGTGGATGAGGAGCGCAGGGAGCTGGGGGGGGCGGAGGCCGGAGAGTCGGGGTGAGCGGGGGCCGGAGAGCAGGCGGGAGCACTCGCAGCGGTGGACCCGGGGGCTGGAGGAGCGGGCTTTCCACTCGCATTTGCCACGCTCCTCGCCAACCGGGAAGACATCGACGCCACGCTGCGAGACCAGCGCCCGCCGGATCAACGCCCTGACCTTCCGCGCTGCCAGGCCAGCGACCTTCGTGTTCCGAAGAGCTACAAAGAGGCCATGGCGTCGGAGTACTGGCACCTGTGAAGCGAATCTATACAATGGGATTTTTATGGCTTGTTGGAAGCGGGGACTTTTACTCCGGCGAAGTAGCAACTAGTGGAGAACGAAACTAACGCTAAGTGGGTATTCGATTGGAAGGCAGATGAGTTTGGATGGCCCACTAAGGTTAGGTCGAGACTTGTAGCGAGAGGTGATATGCAGAGAGAGTACATTGACTTTGGAGTTGTACGCGCCTACCGTCTCTGTTTCGTGTGTTGGGATGTTGGCTGCTTTGGCGTGCGAGTTGAACCTCGACTTGTATCATTTCGATATTGAGCAAGCTTTTTGTGCGTTCGGAGTTGGAGGACGACGTGTACATGCGTTTGCCGCAGGGATGTGGAGCTCTATCTGCAATGATTGTAAAACTAGGCAATAGTCTGCATGGCTTGAGACAGGCATCTAGGCAGTGGCATGCAATGCTGAAGAGCTGTTTGGTGGCGTTAGGGTTTGAGCAGTGCATGGCCGATGCTTGTATGTTTCGTTTGATTGAGGATGGATGTGTTGTTTTGATTTTGGTAGTACATGTAGATGACATTTTTTGCTGTGGGAGAGACGGAGATATGAGACAAGTTTTGCGCCGACCTTAAATCCGTGCCAGTGAAGAACCTGGGAGAGTTGAGATAGTATTCTGGGTGCTTTTACGAGAGGAACAAGGAGATCCGGTAGGTCGACGATTTCACAGCAGACTTTCACGGATGAGCTAGCAGCAGAGTAAGGAGTAGTGGGAGGTAAGAGCGTTCCCATATCTGCGGGGGTGAAGCTTTCCGATTTTGATGCGGACGAGGTTGCGACAGACTTTCCGTTTCGTGAACTAGTCGGATCTTTGATGTGGCTGGCGACTCAGACTAGACCAGACATTGCGAATGCAGTAAGGGCAGTAGCTAGGTAATGCTCATCTTCAAAGCAGGTTCACTGGGATGCAGTGATAGGTATTTTAGGGTATTAGAGGAGGACGAGTCACTTCGGTATATTTTTTCAGAGGGATACGGTAGAGGGTTTAAGTTTGCAGGGGTACCCTGATGCGGACTTTGTAAGCAAGGCAGCAGACCGTAGGCCGGTATCAGGGGGGATCGTGACGTGTGGAGGAGGCGCCGTGTCTTGGTTTTCCAGAACGCAGAAGTGTGTTACGCTTTCGACGACAGAAGCAGAGTACGTGGCGCTTGGTGACGTAGTGAAGGAGATCTTGTTTTTGAGGCAGATTTGGCGCTTTATGTTGCCGCAGGTCGGCATGCCGTGCATCCCAGTCTTCGACGACAACCAGGGGGCGATTAAACTAGCGCAGAACCCCATCTCAAACTCGAACTCGAAGTACATAGATGCAAGGCACCATTTTCTCAGGGAACTGGTACAGAGGAAGGAAATTTCGGTGATCCACGTGCCGTCGCCATACCAGCGTGATGATTTTCTTGCGAAGAGCTTGTCGAAGGACACTTTCGAGTCTCGTTCAAGGAGTAAGGCCGTGGGCGGTAGCTTGCTCCTAGAGATAGATGAAGGTTCTGTCGTTGACACGCTTNGGTCTGGGATGAAGTGGGGATCCAACTTCATCTCAGGGGGTACACAGAGTAGACAATTCTAAGGGGGTAGGGGTCAGAAGGGTATACCTCCTGACCGACCCGCATCCTATCAAGAATAGGATATACCCTATTCATGCTAGCAGCCACACTCCTTAACACTAGCCCACCCTGAATATCATATATATATGCAGATTCTATACTCAATTCAATGCTCAAATCCTAAAGCTACAATAAGATTTAGCTGATGATTTATGATCATAAACCGAAGATATTAGTCTTCACAAAACACCCAAAAGGAGGGTGAGTTGTAGAAATATCCCAAATCAATCCCCCACACCATCATTGAGATGAAGAATGCGAACGGTCGCGAGACGGAACATCGACATCTCAATGACAACGCTTGAAGGGATAAAGCTACGAAGAATATATATTGCGGCACAGCACGCTATCATCCTGAACAGACGACGACAGGGAAAAAAACAATCAATGTCCAGACGCCACACACCACTCTTTTACGCGCACCCGCGCGTATTATCGCTGGAGGAATGAGGGTGACTACCCGAGAGAGTCCAAAATACGGTGACGAAACTCAAAACCCAAACAAATTTCCGAACGAATACGGCCTTTGATACTGGACACGACGCAAAGGGAAAACTCAACGCAATCTAGGACGTTAACGAAGGGCAGGAGAAAAGAACGACAAGCAAAGGCAGGGAGAACGATTGCCGGCGTGCCAGGGTACCCAACTCGTATAAGGAGACGGCAAGGGCAAGACCAACTGGGGACCAAGGATGCAAAGCACAAGCGATTAATGCAAGAGAGGCAGTCGACGAACTGCGCCATGGCTCGCTGGCGATACGCATCATTCAAAGACATATAACACAGAAAGTCGTAGAGATTCACACAACAAGACGACGACCCAGGGGCGCTACTGTGATGATGGCGTCGCCCGAAGGTGGCGATGATGGAGACGAAGCATAACGAAGTGTGGGTGACGACGAAAATCCATGGGAGAAGGCGACGCCACGGGATGGAATCCCGAAGCACCAAGCGTATGCGACACTTCTGCGGCACGATGGAACTAGAAGAAAAAAAAAGGAAAAAATCAAGACAACATTAGTTGGCAAACAGGCGAACCAGGAAAACGCGGGGAACTCGGTGTCCAAGTGTCCCGAGGCAAACATCACCGACGAAACTTGGGGAACTCTTTTTCCAAGTGTTCAGAGGCAGACAACACCAACAACATATTCGCCTGATTGAGAGCGAAGTATCTGATTGAGAGCGAGAGCCAAAAAAATTGAAATTTCGGGTCCAGACGCCTCTTGCCATTTCTTGGCAAGTAGGGGACGGGCTATTCCAAGAAGCGGTGCAAATTGAAGGTCTCATCAGCAGCTTCGCGAGCATATGCGTGTCATCGTCATCGGATGCTGCAGCGAGGAGCTAGACAAGTTGCTAGATTTGCCCAGATTGGCTATTTCTGCTCAAAC
>CACKRE030005075.1:62484-82313 GCA_902602495.3 Ectocarpus sp. CCAP 1310/34 | reverse complement strand
CCCCCCCCCCCCAACCACGCGCTGTAGAGCCATTGCCATGGTATGTCGAAACGCCACGAACACGACACACCCGCTCACCAGAAACCACAACCACTTGGCCAAAGCTGTGCATGCATGGATGTACCTGTTGCATGTTGATCCACGCGGTCAGACGTTGAGAACTTGCTAATTCTTGGGGTTGGCGTGGCCTCCTTGTTATACTGTCATACTGTCATACTGTCATACTGTCGATTTCTCACGTGGTGCTGTAATGATTGACACATCCAAGCATCCAAGAGCATCTGCCTCAAACTGGATGCGAACCGAACCAACCGATTTCGGCGCCGCCCTACACCGCCTCGCCTTCTGGAAATACTCATGATAGTTTCCGATGCCCTTCCTTCCTTCCTCAACTAGTCCTGGTGTCTAAATGATTTCCCTTCCGTGAGGAGTGCTTCTTTGCTTTTCCATTTGCACGGGACGCCAATCTCACTGACCGCTGGCGAAGTTTCCTTCCATGACCATTTGCTGAGAACCCATTACGTCTATTTTTTGGGTCCTTTTGCGGTTCCAGGTTTACCACAAGCGACGAGAGCAGTCCGTCGATGACATGTCGCAAACCGTCGATGGCGCGGACAACCACTTCGAGCTGGATTTCGAGGTTCGGGCAACTTTTGACCGAGAGATGACACAACTCACGGCCGCGGGGCTGCGCGTACAGCGGCTAGTTTGCTCACCGACAATGCAGCCTGAGATGAGAGTGCAGCTTGAATCTCGCATCCTCGGAGACATGATCATTTTATGATCATGTTGTCGTTGGTGCGAGGTCTATAAAATTCTTGCATGTTGCAATAGTTGTGTGCACGTTTGTACAAATGGTATCGGCTCTGTAGATAAAAAGCATATTATGCTTTAGATTGGGTTGCGTTCGTGTAGCTTACGTTTATTTTCTCGTTAGTTTTCTTTTAGCCCCTTCATTTACGTATCCTTTGCTGTGCACTCAAGTCGAATGGTCTTTCCGAGGGCGTCATCGTTTTTTTATTGGCAAGTCCAGCACCCTTCCCAGGCTTCCGGCCAATCTGGCCGCACCGAGTATTGTGACTAAAGGTCCGGGGATTCGCAGTTCTTGGTTTCATTTGTGGAGGTTTTGGTTAGTGCGTGAGGAAGGGGGAGCGACATGCATCGTTGAGACCACGATGGACCGAACCATGGATGGATGGTTCGGATGTGTTCCAACACGCCCGACAACGTACAGTGGTAAGGTTGCCGTCAACTATTCTAGTGGTTTCACCCCCCGTACAGAACTTATAGTTTCTCCACGCTTGCGCGTACGTGTCGTCTCTCTTGTTCTGAACTTTTTCGTGATCTGTCCCGTCGCGGGCGATCAGCATGGGAATCATGCCTGTTCTTGAGTTGAGCACGACGCCACGGTTGGTGCCGTATTCGTTGCTCGTGGACAGGTATCTAGCAGATGAGGACGTGTTTCTTTGTGTGGTCCTGTCCGAGCCACAGGTAGACTGAAATAATTACTTCGTTAAGACTTTTTACATCGCGCGGGAAGTGGAAGCACGTCTTGGACACATGAGAAAACCACGTTCCATGCACAAAGACAAGCTCCTTCCAGTCGTCAACAGAGGAAGAGGAAACAAGGCGGCCTAGAACAACAGCGCTATCGCCACGTGGAAGAGCATCGCGGCTCGAAATACAGCAGGTTTGCCATGAGCATCAAATGGTCGGACGGGAATATCTCGTTGGGGACGCGGTGTTTGACTCTCAACGGGTTTTCCCTCAAGTACGGTGACCATTCTCCCATGTATCCTTCTTCTCCGCACTCCCCTTGCCATTCGCTCGGTGCCCAAAGACCGGGAACCGGAGACAAGTCGGTCTGCTGGATGTCTCGTCCCACCAGACTCCCCATCTCCGGGATGGACAGCACTTGCGTTGGCAGCAGACAATCCGCGCTGAAAAATATGTAGTCGACCGTGCCTACCATGGTATCGGAAAGCATGGTGAAGGCCGGCTCCCCACCGGAGCTGTGCGTCATGTAGGCGCTCCGCAGGCCGAGCGCGTGCTTCTGACGCTCGCTTCGTGCCCCGCTCACGTCCAGAGATTCGAGTCGGAGGAGAATGTTTTCCTCTCTCGGGAAAGAACCACATGCTTTCGGTGGCAGCGAAGACTTTGTAGGCCTTGTCACACTCTCCCCAGCGCCTGCGCCACTGGTGTCCGACCGGCCCTCCCCACTCCCATTCCTAAAGCCCCCCGTTGTTGTGGATGCACTGGCACCGTCTAGACTACATGTACACAAGTCGTCATCCAGTGGTCCCTTCGTGGAGCTGCTCGTGACTTGCTCGTCGTTGGAACGTGTTTGGTGGCTACCCGCTGTTGCTGTTTTTTTCGCCTTGCGCTGTCTTCGCCGCGTCGTGGTAGAGCTAGTAGCGCCCGATGACATTCGCCTCTCCTCGATGGCCTTGATTACCGGGAAGCCGGTGTCGGTGCGAACGTTGGCCAAGTCTGGGTGGAGCGAGGCATCGGTGTACCGCGGCGTTACCCCTGAGACCGAGCCGAAAGGGTGAATTTTCTCCATGCCTAAGTCTAGCAACCCTTCGACCTTGACCAGCTTCCGCAGCTCGTATGCGCGTGGGTTGGCCAGCCTCTCCTCAGCCCTACGGCGGGCGTCTTCGAGCTCTCGTTTCCGGAGCAGCTTGATCGAGGCGGCCCCAAGAAGCACCCTATCCACCGGGTCGTTTCCAGCCATCTGTGGCATGCGGACAGGCTCCGATCGCTCGCTCCAAGGCCCCTGACCCAGACTATTGATGGCGGATACCCTGAACTCGTACGCCACGCCTGAGCTTAGGCCAGAGACGACGAACGCCCTGAGAGGGTTCTGCTCGGACCTTACGCGGCCGCTTTCCGCCTTGACGAGGTCGTACTCCACGCACCCGGCCTCGTGCGCATCCACGGTCTCCCCTGGCAGGAACCTGCTGCCCCCGGGGACCCACAGTAGCCTGTACGTGTCGATGGCAGGGCTGAGTGACTCGCTGTAATCTGACGGGGCGGACCATCGGACCCTTGCCGCGCTCGTAGAAATTGGCTCGACGAGAGGCTTCCCTGGAGGTCCTGGCCGGGCGGGATCTTGGGCTTCTATTCCTCGACACAGGATCTCGTACGTGCCACTGCTAGGTACACAGTTCATTGTTCCACACATGACGATTGGGAGAGAAAAGTCGGAGTTGAAGGCTTCGACGGAGCGCGTAAGACCTCGCGCCTGGAGCCCGCGAATTGCGTCGCCAATATACCCCTCCTCCTCGCTGAGTTGAGTGCACACGATGCAAGCTCCAGAAGGATGGTCGGAGTCTTGCCACGGCCGGAGAAGCGTCATGAGCGCGACGTTGTCACTCGTTGCAGCTTTTCCCGCCAGCGAACGGTTCTCCTCGTGTTCTCCAAGTCTGAATGATCACCAATGGTCGGTGAAAACGAAGATTAAGGCCGTGCGCAACATTATTGTTGTGTACATGTCGATGTCACTGAAAGTTTTCGTTGTCTTGACGGTGGTATGTAAAAGGAAACGTAGTAAGGAAAATGAGGAGTAGTATGGAAAACGAAAACAAACGAATAATAAATAAACAGACGCTGGTTGCTTTGTACGTACGATCAAGGTACCAAGTGCTTCAAGAGAGTGTACTGGTCGCCCCGGTGGTCTAGTGGCATCCTCGCAATCCGCTAGTCGCAGAGGTCGTGAGTTCGAATCCCCATGGGGTGAAAAATTTACGACATGTGCGGGTGAAAGCGAAATATAGCTAAAAAGCTCTCGTGAGCACCAAACTTCGACGTTAGCACCGTTGACGAGGGGAAGGGACGGCTGGACCCTTCTCGCGATAAAAACAGAATTCAGCACGCACCGCAGGAGGAAGGTGGGGCATGAAAAGAAATAAAAAGAAGAAAAGAAGCCCTAGTGTTTACCCCCTCCTGTGTGACCCTGGGTGGTTGTAGTTGTAAGAAAAAAATACACTGAAAAGTGTAGTACTCTACATACGCTGAACAGTGTAGTACACGTCTCACGACGAAAAATGGGGGGACTGTCGCCATAATAAATTGGACGAAAACACACACAACACTGCTGTACCTGTTGAGCTCCATCTCCCCGCTTCGAAAGAGATCAAACACATCGCGCTTCCACGCAATTACGACACCTTCTCGGTGCATCGCCGCTCGACTGGTCCTTTGCTTAAACAGACTGTCGTACCCGGCACTGGTCAACTGTGGACTCCACCATTGGTGGAAGCAGTCAACGTCTTGGAGGCATAGCACATCCGCACTGTAAACCAGAGTGTGGCGTGCGAGTGGAAGGTAGCGGACAGACAACGTGTGAGGCCAGAGTAGCGGGAAGCATGCCCACAGCGCGCACGTTATGTGCACTATGTAACACAGAATTTCTGCAAAATAGAAATCAAGTAATCAAATGGCGAACCTCACCGAACGCTGAAGATCTCCTTGAGCAGAACCTCTCGCCGGCGACCCCAACTGGTCACGGCCGGGGCGCAGTTCCTAACCCGAACGCTGTTGGAGTCCGCGAGAACGTTATACGACACGACCGACAATGTTTGTTTTCGCCCAAATTTTATGTCTGAGCGATGATCTACTGCGGGGATGTCTGGGTGGTGCGGCTGTACGGAGACCAATGTCCTGGCTCCCCATGGCTCACTTTCCCGAGTGAACGGAGTGTCGTACGTCCGGTCCGCTCTCGCCTTGGCCGTAACTTGCCGCGGCTCAGCCATACGCCTCTATTCTCCTCTGCGTCATCAGATGCCAAGCCCGATTTGGAGACAACTATACATCGCTTGTGTGGACTTGTAGTCGTCGAGAGGGTGTCGAAACTATGTGCGTACGCAGCTGTACTTGTACAGCAGCAGTAGACGCAGTCAGCCGTTGCATTGCAGGCGTGCATGTTCTATGTTTTATACTTGTATTTGTGCGGTGCAACGCCTGCCGGTTCACATAAAAACGACAGTCCTGGGCGCGGTCGCACCGCCTCAGCGAGTAACTGCTTGTAACCCTGCAGCGCCACAGCACAAAGATGTATGTGCATGTAGTCTACATGACTTTACTGACCATCACAAACAGAAAGCTCGTGCGGCCGGTGTAGGACTACATTGCTGACGGTGGTTGTCCTGAAGGGAAAAAAAGAAGCCGCGCCAGCAAGATCCATCGTGCCTACGCAAACTATCGGTGGCGGTACGTTCACGAATACATGCTGGCGGCGCTGCCATGTAGACTACCACACTCTCCTCAACCATGACATCAGACAGGTGACAGAGTGACGCAAGAGCATCTGGCCCAAAATCGGCGACACAGAAGAAAGAAATGAGGCCTGCATCCGCTGGAAGCGCGATGGGTCAGCAAAAATCAAGGCTTCAGATAAAAGTTGGTATCTGCGGCTTGTGTCGGCGAACAGAGCCGCGTGATGCCGACATTCATATGCAAGGTTTCCTGGAGGACGGCACCGTTCCTGTTCTGTCGTTCAAAGCTAGTCCTCAAAAAGTGCAAGCGTCTTTGATAAAACCGCTGCAAGCGGTGCGGACAGACTTAATGGACGTTGCCACGGGTATCCTGGACCGAGTCGTCCGTCAGTGGGGTTTCATGGAGGAACTGGTCGAACAGACCAGAGGAGAGAAAATAAGCCGGCGTCAAGCGGAGGAGTTCTTCGAGGAATATCTTATCAACCACAACGTACCCGGCAAGCTCCAGATTCGCTGGGTAGATAAGCTCAATAGTGGAGGGAAGCTTCAGGAGCAAGGGCGGCGAAATAAACCAACTGCGCGAAAACTGACGCTATGGATCAGCAGCAGCTTCGCCGGGGTGCAGTACTCCAGGAGCATGACTGCATTCGCCGACCATGAGATCTGCACCCACGCCGTTCGCGCCATCAATGATCATGCGCAGGTACCAGAGGCGTTGCTATAGCTAGGTGCGCGCCCTACAATCAATCGATTAAAGGCACGTTTGTCCGGCATATGTAATTCTTGTTGTTCCCCGGGTGTTAATGAAGCTTGGTCGTCCTGTGACGATGTGTCGTGGCATGACCCTGTTTCACCACCCTAACCTCCCGACCTCCGACCGTACAGGTATGGGTGAACCATCGTGGGAGGTATGGCCTCTGCGCCGGAAGCCGGGAGCGTCTGGGCACAGAAGAAGGGTTGGCTTCCCTCAACTCTTTGATATGCTACCCGAGTCAGACGCGATATCTATGGAGTGCTGCCATGCTCTATTACTGTGCCGTCAAGGGTGAGGGCATGGGTTTCGGCGAGCTGCACAAGCATTTAATCAAATATGTACGGTGTCCTGCAAAGCGGTACTGGTGAGTAGTTAAAGCGTGGAACTTAGCCCGCGTTCTAACCAACGTGTTACGCACCCTCGTAACCCAACGCCCTTGTCCCAAGTACGTGGCTTCGGTAACGACACCGCAGGTTGGTTGGGTGGTACCCCTACTACTACTACTACTACTACTGTTGTTGTTTGCTTCCGAATTGCACCAGGGGTTGAACGGGTTGCACCCCTACTACGGCCGAATTGCATGTCGGCGGGGTGGTTGATTCGATCAAAATTTCACCAAGATGGTGGGCAAGGTGGTTTCTTGGGCGCTGGAAAAAATGATTTTCTTTCAAGATGCGCAAACAAATGCGTTGTGCACTCGCGTTCAGCCGTCTCACCCAAGCAACTCAATCTGTCTTGTGTACATATAGAGTATGGGCTTGATGCATTTTGTTGCCACTGCCCGCACCCCGGACCCAGGTACTGCATCAGAACCAAGGGGAAGAGGGCTAATCTTCACCAACCGGGTTCCTGCGGCAAAGGGCAGGTGTACTTGGAAGGGGCAGTGAACATTCTTCGAGAGATAGACCGCATAGACTTCCACCTTCTCTACTCCGGGCGGGTAAGACTCGAGACAAGAACCACCCACACATCGGGTCTGAACAAGCCGATACTCCAAAAATATTCCACCTACAGGGGTAGTCACAAAACACGCAGAAGATGTGAATGAGTAACTAGAAATGTCGTACTGGTTTCAACTTACAACCGTAGGGTTCTCACTACGCGAGGAAATGTAGCGTTGAATGCGGTAGATTGAGGGTGGGCTGGGGGAGACTCGAGGGGTTGCGTGCCTAAAGCGCCTATTTCACATGTATGTGGGGTATAAGACCCCCATTGTTAACAGATGCCCGAAAAACATCAAGGCCGCATGCCTGCATACGATGTAATGCGAGAATTGATCAACGGCATCAAATCTTCCTTAATTTGATTACGTCGTCCCCAGGTACCATTGAGTAAGCTGGATCGAGTGAAGAACATTGCTCGGTCCTCCTTAGTGACCCTACCAGGGTTCGTGAAAGACCAGGCCAAGTACAAGGGTATTTTGAGACAAATCGGCGTGCTGAATGGCATCATCTCTGAGGGTTCGCACCCGGGTGTGGGGCCGAAGCAAAGTATAGCGACACAGGCCAAGAAGAACCTATCTCCAAACAAACGGTCCTCGATGAAAACGAAAGTATCCACGAAGAAGAATGCGGCACCTAGTCGCCGCCCAAAGCACGCGCTGACAAACTCGCCGAAGGATGGAAAACAACACCCGCAGCAAGCGGAAACTTCATCAACGTCTCCTCAGTCCGCTGGCGACGTTGCCGGGGGGGAATTGATGGAATTCCCTGCGAAGATATTACCGGTGGCACGCCATCATCCTGCGTCACCAGAAAAGTCCAGTGTTGGATGCAAGGGGAAGAGCCCGCTTGTTAGTACTCAGTACGCTCCTGGTCGCTCATCTAGCGTAGAGGGAGTCGGAGACAAGGAAGAAAGCACCTCATCCGCTCCACGGAGGGAGGCGAGCGGCGCATCGGTTGGGAGCGACGAGCGCGGTGACAAACAGGTGCCAGTGCGGTTGGGAGCACAGCGAGAAGAACACCACCGGGTTGGCTGGGGGCGTGGTAGCAAGACCGAGCCGGCTAGGCCTCGCACCCTCCCACCATCTAGGGATTGCCGTCGGCTACGCCTACTTGACCATTCTTTGAGCGCCAGCATATCCCGTAAGAAGAGTGTTGGCGGTGTTGGTCGCACCACACCATGCGATTTTCTGTCTTCGTCTCCTATCCGCAAATTGAGTTGCGGAAATCGCCCCCATAGTGCCGTAGATTTGACAGTGTACGGGAGATGACGTGTTGTTGGTGGAGGAAATTTGGGGATCGGAATGCAAAGCTGGCCGCTCTGCAACGAGGGTGGTGACTATCGCCTCAGCAGCAGCAGTGGCGAAAGAAAAATTGATGACGAACTCGTCATCGCGCAGCCGAACCCTCTCCGCTCCAGTATTCTCCCTCGCCTGTGAAAAAATAATAGAATCCCAGGATCCGAGACGAGTAGTTGTACACACATTGATTGAACGTTCAGATCACATTGGTTTGTACTTGGCTGCGCGTCACGATTTTGTCTGGTCCTGTAAGACAGCTGTTGGCGTGTGACAGCGCTCGTACTGAGGAATAGACGTCAAGACGGTGTCGAATACCACTCATTTGCACGTGGTGGACGCGCATACTCCTGCCTCGAGTACGCGAATGGCGATACATGCTGAAAGCGGCTGACTTGTCTCTGCACGACATGCGTCTGCCACCAACAGCTTCGGACTGTAGGAATAAGAATGGCTACGGGACTTGGCTGACCACAGTATCGCGCCTGGTGTGTGCTGGAAAGTCACGATTATTTTTCTTCAGGCACCGGGGACTTTGACCCAAACGTTGCACGACTTCGTCAAGCATGCCTGCAGATTCGCAGAAAGGAACACGGGCACCCACGTCCTCAGACACGCAGCACTGCCGTTGGAGCAAGCACCGCGTACAAGCAAGCATTGCATCGTAGCAGCCGTGAGAGAAACCAACACGTGGTGCAACACCCAAGCATTTTGATTATCTGCCATTTAGACTAAGTTTGCAATGCTTACCCTCCTCATGATTTTTCACAAGTGACGCGCAAAGTGACGCAGACGAAACGCGACCCCCGAAGCTCCACGCCGCTAAAAAAAAACGCAATATTCTGGACAAGAGCAATCGACGACGCTTGTCCAGCGTGCGCGTGCACGTTTGTCACTGCATCGAACAAAACCTCAAGGTACGATGACATCGCATACCGGGCTATATATATGTACGCGTCGGCGTGCACCTGCCATTCCTTCATGGACAGTATTACTAGCAATCCGCAACGAAGACCATCGATGTCCAAGTCAAGTCAGTTCTGTCTTAGTCAAGCGCCACCGGTAAAGACGAGAGGCGGCGAGCTTCGCATAAGACTAGACTGCCCCCCTTGCGGGCTGGGTGCGGTGTCCGCAGCTCGCGGTCAAAACTAAATCCGGGCAGTTCTCCCCCCTCCCCCGGCGGCATCCTCCAGCTCCCCATTCCCGCTGCGTCCCGCAGCCTGCCTACAAAAATTTGCGGCTGGTTTGGTTTAGCCCATCCACTACTTTGCGGCAGGGTGGGAAATGATGTACGCCACTGCGTCGGCAATGCCCGCGATCTTGTCCGCCTCCGAGTCTGGGATCTCAATCGTGAACTCGTCCTCGATAGCCATCACCACCTCTACGGCATCCAGAGAGTCCAGAGCGAGATCGTCCTTGAACAGCGCGTTCTCCGACACCTTCGTTGGGTCCACCTGTGTGGAAAAAGGAAAAGGAAACCGTCAACACAGGACACAGCCACGGGATGGTGGAGGAGGGCGGGTGGGTGCACACGTCAATTTTACCTTTAAGAGCACTGTTGGCGAATAGGTCACGATGGAGTCGTGAGACTGTGACCCAAAAACACCTCCTCCAGTGGGTTACTTGATTCCGTCTCGGTAGGAAACTCGAGATAAAAGACGAACGACAATGAACGGGAACACATGTAGACAGCACAATGTCCCTCATGATATACTCACAGATTCTATAAGCTTCCCAGGCATCCAAAGTCAATATCAAGGGTGGTTTGGGTATGGCACAAAGTACAAACGCATTGAGCACGTGAGAAACAGCCACCGCTAGGTGGGAAGAATGAAACACAAAGCACGTCGAGGATAGGCGCATCCACCCCATGAACCTGCGCTTTATCCAACACAGGTCGGGCGTTGGATGGGCGTCATCTCTGACAACCTGGGTGAGGGAACATTCTATACCAACGCCAATGGTAGCCATCTTATGCAGGCAAACCCACTGGATGGGTCGACTGCTGTGGCTTCAACTGGATTGCATAATACAAAGCAACTACAACATCAACTCTAAATTAGCTACAGCAGCAAGCGCGATTTTTCCTTCGCGCCAGGCGCAACGGCGCATCTTCCTACAAAGGCATTTACTGACAAGATGCCAACGAAAGCAAGAGAGGTCGCCTCTTGACAAGCAATTAAGTTCATGCCATGCACGTATGGGCAACCCCGCACGTGAATTGTTAGACCCCCTGAGGTCAAGCGCATAAGAATCGAATCCTGTTAGAAAAACCATGGCGGTGTTGACATGGACAAAAAAAAAGAAGCCAAAATTGACAACATGTCATCCGTTGTTTTTCGTAGTTTTTTTTTACGCACGTCGCCATGCTTGTTATTGGTGCTACTCTCTGCGCTGTCGAGGAAAGCCGTTCGCCAAATCCATCGCCTGGGTGTTTCCCGTGGCGCACGGCATCCGATCGCCACCTTCTACAATACTGGTACACAGCGGTAGTTGGCCCGATATAGTGGCATGTAGGGGCAAGAGGAGAATGCGGCACTATTCAGGGCAGTGCCACTATTCGATACATCGGGTTCATGTACATGTGTTGAGATTGTGACAAGATATTTGGATGCGCCACTACTGTATCGGCAGTTCCATTATTCAAGTTGCCCCTCTATCGGGCCACCTACCGTACCCCATGTACGTCTCGCGCACACTGTTCGCGTACTGACTGCTGGACCACAATTGTTGACAAAACCCTGACTGCTGGGACCGTACCTTTTCAAATGCCTTCACCACGGCAATAATGCGAGCTGTTGCATCCCCCTTGTCCAAAAACGTCTGCAAAGTCGCACGACAGCGCAAGAGCAGCAGGTTAGCGAACAGTTTATCACTCTGCTGTCGCTCATGGAAATACAGCAAGTTGTGAAGCAACAACTATCCCTGCCAGCACCTGTACAGCAGTGCTCTTTACCACAGCAGGTGTGCACCGAAGGGTAGAGGACCATGGCGACGGGAATGTACATCATGCTTCATGGCACCCGTCCGCGGTGCTGGGTGGTACCTGGTATGGTATGCTATGCACGACCAATCTCTTTTTCGAGCGAGGACGTCCACACGCAAGAGCTACCATCCTTGTACGCGACAACCGAGTACTGCTGTCAGGGGAGTACACTATTTACACGAAACTACGTGTAAAAGCAGAGTCTCCGTGTGTCGCGCGATGCGCGTAGCACATGCATTTATCGGTTCTACCAGATTAGATCCGTACGTGCCAAGATTTCATGTCGAAACCATGATGTGTATCTGCCACTGTGAACCATGCGGTGAGGGGAGCCACCACCAGCGCACTATATTGTAATAACATACCAACATGCACTGCGCACACGCAGCCATCCAGCAGAATCTACATCTTATCAGCCGACCGGTGTCCACAAAAACTGCTGAAGTACTGTAGTAGACCGACAAAGGCGTTTTTGAAGCCGCTGGCAGTCACTGGTGAAAGTTCAAGCAGAGGGGAGATAGGAGGTCCTCGCTTGGTACAATGGGCTGGGCCAGGCAGTAGCTCGTGCGTGTACCGGTGTGGTTTGCGCCCTTGTGACTGCGAATTATTGTAGCGAGTTGACTCGGCGTTGCTGCTAAAGGCTGTGATGGTACACTTGTATAAATGCATTGTTTTGGGCCACGCTGAACACAAAAGCTGGCTCGCTTTCCCTCCGCTCCAAATACTCGAAACTACGTGCGGCACACACATAACACTTTCCGTACACCAAGGAGCACCCACGCAGAAGTGCTGATACGCATATGTGCACACATTGTGGGCGGAATCGATGTGACAACGTGATGTGTGTACAAAGGCGGAGGGGCCTCGGCATGCTCGAGTCAGCGGGTTGCTGTAACAGAACTCGCCGGTGGTGCAATGTCGACCTAATCCTCGACAACTCAAAGGCAAACCTATTCGTCCATCACGGCCGCACACCCCTCTCTCACTCCTCACTCACTTCTCCTGCGGCGCCCGCGACAGGCCTAGAGGAGTGGAAGTTCCTCACTGCAGCGGCGGGAGCTTGCTGCCATGAGTTGTGAAGCTGCAAAGACCGTCCCCGCGCCGCCGCCGATCCCGCCCGCCGTGCAGTAAGGCACGCTGCCCGCCCCAGAGCTGCTACTGCCACGCGCTGCATTGCTTGTCAGTCGGTGCTCTCTCCTTCTCTCTTTCGCGCTCGACAGCGTAGCGGTGGAGGTGTGTGGGGAGGGTGCGCGGTGAGCGGTGCGCGAGCGAGAAATGCACCAGGACCTCGGTAGGCTTGTTTGGGTGGGGGGCTTCGAGAGGGGGTTTCGTGCATGTATTTTCGTCAAACACACCGCCGCCGAGTGCGGGGTTTCTCCCTCTCATGTGCACTCAAGCAAAGTACTTGGTCTATCACGAAGCAGTGGTAGGTAGCCCGTACACCGACGGTGCTAGTGCCTACAGCCTCTGGCAGGACGCATATCGTCTCTAGTTCCCTACCGGCTAAACACCTGCTGTTGATCATGGAGAAAGAAGAACGAGAGGGGGGAACTAGGACGAATCTCAAGAGGAGCGAGAGCAAGAAGATCAAGAAGAGGAGGAGGGACAGGGAGAAGACCTCCGCCAAAGTTGACCGAAGCGCCAACCACAGCAACGCCAGTGCAACCACCTCTGGAACGGGCGACCGGACAGTAGCAGGAGATCCCTCCGACCAAGGAAAGAAACAACCAAGAGGAGACGGTGCAGGAGCAGCAGCTGCGTCCCTGGCGGGGAAGAAAAGACCGAGAGAGAGCGTGGCAGCCCCACACCATCACCCCTTCCCGACCGAGTACGGTGACCATTTTGAAACACCGCTTCAAGCCTACCGAGATATAGAGGGCCCGCTAGCATTGCTGGCCAAGCTGCTGGACAAGAAGCGGAAGCATCTTCGGATCTGGGACCCCTACGTGAGTCTTGTTCCTCGCCAGCATGTTGATTCCCTTCGAGCGAAGAGACCAGCGAGCATGACCATCAACCATCAACGCGGCACAACAGGGGGAGATTAGGCCGCATCTTCATGAGAGTGTTTTGAAGGAACCTGCTGTTCATCTCATGTTTATCCCAATTTAGAGAGTCCACTTCCTGTGCCAAATTCCCTAACCGACAGTCTTTGCTTTGGTCGCCGGTGTCCATGATCCGAAAAAAGTGTTTTGTTTTGTTCTTTCCGCATCGACATGTGCATACCACATGCATCTCGTCTCTCTTGCGTCGGATCGACTCCCCACCCCACTTTACACCTACCAGCTCGCGACCTCACCGTTAGCCCAGGAGATACTGAACAATCCTGATATGCGTATGTATCCTTGCCTTTCGTTCTCATCGCCCGACGATACTCGGGTACAACACCAACAATACAGTATTGCGCGGGCCGCACGCCGCGCTTGCTAGGGCAGCTGGGGTTCCCCAAGGTCGAGCACAGCAACCAAGACTTCTACAAGGTCGTCCGCGAGAAGCGGCAGCCCAAGCACGACGTCCTCATAACCAACCCCCCCTACAGCGGTGACCACAAGAAGCGCTGCCTGGAGTACTGCAGGGCCTCTGGCAAGCCCTGGTTCCTTCTCGTACCAAACTATGTCGCAACCAAAGACTACTACCGACTGACGGTGCTCGGGCCGGCCGCGGGACCGGGCGGGGAGCCCTTCTACGTGGTGCCGGAGAACAAGTACTACTTCGACCACCCGGAGGGCACGGGGCACGCAGACTCGCCCTTCACTGGGGTGTGGTACGTGCACTGCGGGAGCCACACCGAGGCCGTGTTCGAAGGGACCATCGCACAGAAGAGGGGGGGTGTTTCTGTGTTGAGGTCTCTTGACGAGCTCAGTCAGACGGGGGCGGTGACCACCGAGCGAAGGCTGAACCCGCGGCAGCGGAAGGCTCTCAAGAAGAAGCGGAGGGCGGCGGCGGCGGCGGCAGCGGGGATCTTGTAGCGAGGCGAAGGTGGGGTGGGTTCGCGTCGAAGAAGAGGAGCCTACAGCCTGCCTTGCGATGTGAAATTGGCTGACTGCATTAAAGCAGGGATCTACATGTGTTTGATGTGATGAGCTTCATGGTGCAGTGGAGTTGTGCGCCTCCAGATGATGTTGGTAAGTCTCGACGATTTCAAGGCAGGCATTGACACCAGCCGGTTTCTCTTGTTTTGCGGGAAAATCATCATGACCCCCAGGTATTGGTTACAGGAAAAATGTACGTTGCTGTGTACACACCAACCTTTGCTACTCATCGTTAACCTAGGTACCTTCGCAAGTGACCACCACTGCTGCCCTCACATTGGTATATTGTGCAGTATTGCTGCCAGGTGGCTTTGGCCGTTGCAAAGTGAGTCTCGTTTTGTTGCGTCATCATGTGCCCCGCTGCATGACTGCTGTATCATTATCAATGCCCAGGCATCTTGTCTGCATTCTCGGCGACGCTCCTCAAGGATGGTGTTTTCGCCAGTTGGGGCGTCGATTTAGCTGGGTTTTGCCCCCCGCTGCGGTTTTTGCAGCGACATGACTTCTGTCAAGGCATCAACCGGCCACATCATAGCGCAACTGCCTGTAAGCGGTTTTCGTCGACATCGGGCATTACCTGAAACTTGCTCTCTGGTGTCCGCAGTCTATTTTGTGGTTTCTGTGTGGCTTTGCTGTTGCTGCAGTGCAGGACGTCGAGGTTTTCTCTAAGATATGCTTTTGAATGAACATATTGATTGGCTGGGTCTCTGGCACCGATGCTTGCTAGCAGTCAGCGGCGGCGGCAGGTGACGGCGGCAGCGCCTTCTTCATACCTCTCCTTCCTTGGAGAGAGGCACATCAGATCACACCAACAACACACAGACAGACAACGCTGCTGCTACGCACCACCATTGGTGGTCCAGTGGTAATGCTGTACGCCTCTCTATACTGTGTGCGAGGGACTAATGCGTCTGGCCACCTCCATCGCACACGCTATTGAGTTGCCAGCTCAACAAAACGCAGAGAGGCACAGCAAACAGAGCGAGTTTTCTTTTTTTCTCCTACCTGCTGATGATGATGAATACCACCCCCCCTCTCGAGCTATGTACCACCTTGTTTCTTATCCACGCTCAGCTCGTGACGCCGCCATCGTTACTAGACGCAAACGGCACTTGGAGTCTGCTGCAGTACTCCTCCCTACGTAGTAGTGCCTTTCTTTGTGTGACGCCATCGTACACAAGGATCAAGGACACAAACAAACGGCACTTGAAGTAAAAATTAGTTGGGGAAGCAGCCGTGGGCACAAGGCAATCTATTCCACAAAGGATCTGCGGGCCCTGAAGCACGCTTACTTCACTTATCTTCCTTATCGCCGGCCAGTACCTGTACGGTTAAGGAACAAGACCATCAATACGCAATAGAGGATACTTCTATATGTATACATCCCCCTCGTCCGCGTACGTACTCGAAGAACCTAGCCTGCCATTTATTGAAACGTCACGTACGCCTCCTGCTCGTTGGACGTGATAATGCTGTTGGAGCTATTGTGTGCGGTGGCAGCTGAAGAAGGTCAACCAAACCGGAGCCACACCAATCCCGCTTGAGAAAATGACGCTTTCGGGCAGGCTAGGACTACGTATCTCTGCCTTAGCACACAATCATGCACCCCGATCCAAAGCACCTGCTAGTACAGTCTTGCACACACGAAAAAACGGCGCATGACCATCTCGTGCCGTGCCACATCGTACGAGACAAAACGCAGCCTCCTCTCTGCACAAGGGTTCCATGTATGCGGAAAGCCGACAAAGCTTGTTCTCGTTCAACCGCCTGACGTCCCGGCCACCAGAGTACAGTGTAGGGTGTGGCACACTTTTGATTTTTCCAACCAATTACACTTTCGCGTAGACGCAATCAAGACTCCAGAAAACCTTTGTCAAGACTCGATTCATTCAACCTGTCATACAGAGTCAATTCAAGCGTTGTTGCTTCTTTGGTGGCTCCTGGGTCGATGCTGACGCTGTTTTTCCGGCCCTGTTGGCGATCATCTGGGGCCACAAGACGACAAACAGGGCAAGTCGAAGGAGAGGAAGGGTGCGGGATTCGATCAATAACTCAACAATATGGCAAAGAGGGTGGTAACGAACGACTCTTTGCTGTTGGCGTTGCTGCGGTTCAAGGTCGTTGGCAATCGTAACTACTTCGATGCATGATCTGCACATTTTCAAATCCTTACGACACTGCCGTGCTAGAGACATTTTGGTTAGAATACGTTGTCGCGTGATCATCGCTGGAGACGGAATTGACCGGATGGGGGAAGGTCGAGGAGGCTCACGCTGCGACACTGCTCAAGGCTGCGAAGCAACGGGCCCGAACGTCCGCAACAACAGCTTGGCGGACACTACACCCACATGTTCCTGGGTACAATGTACTTGTAGTGCTTTACACATGAGCACGAAGGTACATTGTATCGTAGTGCTTTCCACATGAGCACGAAGGTTTATTGTATTGTAGTGCTTTCCACATGAACACGAAACCCCGTGAACACAACACGAGAGCCGTGGCAATGGCAGTGTCACCAACATTATCATAGCGTTCGTTGGCAGGGTTGATGTGATTATTACAATTTTGCGCGGAAAGCATCACCCGAACGAGCTGTTGGCAGCACCAAACACGAACGAAACCAACGGTCGACCGAATCCACCCACCTATTGGCCTTTTAGAACAAAAAAATCACATGAACCGTTCCAGCGTTACCACCGACCCTAGGTTGCAACAGCACATACATGCCATCATAACACTACCGAGCCCATTGCCGTTGCACAACAAAGGGCGCGATTGCTGTTCATAACACTTTGTGCCAGCAGCCGCTATGTAGCTCATGGAAGCCACCCTTCGAATTGAAGGTGAACACTCCACCGGCCGTTGTTGGTAACGGTACGTGGAAGCATGGGGCAGTGAACCTCTGCTGGACCTACGGGCGTTCAACTGGATTTGTTTCGTTGTTTCGTTCAAACTGGCCTGGCCACAAACGTTGATGTCGGTGGCCTCAGATGTTGCTTCGCTCGAACACCACATAGTTGGCCCTGTTCGAAAGCCCGCGCTACCCCGAACGACCAGACAAACGGAGTACCCGACACCTTGGCATGGACCACATCACTCACTCGCGCGGCAAGTATCCAACCTCTGACTCACTTGAACCCTCGCGATCGCCTCCGCACGATGTTGCGCCTCCTTCTCCGCCTGCGCAGCCTGCACCTGCGCGTTGAGGAGCAAGGCGGCCTGCCCAGCTCGCGCGGCGGTCGCCCCCGGGTCCGCCGAAAATCCGACCCTCCCCTTTGACACTGGCGCCGTCGTACCGGCCCCCACCGATCCCGTTCGTGCCATCCCCGACCCTGCGGCCGCTGCCGCCGCCGCAGCTGTTGCTGCCGCCACTTCGGGAAGGGAAGGGAGGAGGCGTCGATGAAATGGGAGTAGAATAAGGGTAGGGGTAAGGTGCCTCGCAGTAGCACGAGTTTCAAAGACCAGGATTGACTAAGTAGCGATGGAGTGGGTGGACGTCTGCTTGTTAGGATATGTCCATGTCTATTCTCTCTCTGTCTCTCNCTCTCTCTCTCTCTCTCTCTCTCTCTCTCTCTCTCTCTCTCTCTCTCTCTCTCTCTCTCTCTCTCTCTCTCTCTCTCTCTCTCCAATTTCCTACAGATGCATGCAAAACAGCACCTGCCAGAGGAAGAGTTGAAGCTGCTGCCGAACCTTGCATATGGGGCGTTGGCACTGGCGCTGCTGCTTGCATTTGCATCTGCTGCCCGGCGAACGGCAAGCTGCTACCGGCCACCCCCCACTTGCTCCCCCGCTTTCGAGTGCTACCCGAGGCGGCAGGAACAGCCGCATCAACCGAGCCTCGGGCCCCCGTTGCAGCCGCTGGTCGCAGCGGTGGTGCCGCCGCTGCCGCTGCCGCCACCGTCGCACCTTGTGCCACTGCTNGGGGGGGGGGGGGGGGGGGGGGGGGGGGGGGGGGGGGGGGGGGGGGGGGGGGGGGGGGGGGGGGGGGGGGGGGGGGGGGGGGGGGGGGGGGGAGGGGGGGAACAGATGATGAGATGTCGGCCAGGAAGGAACATCGTCTTCGGAGCGAGGCCATGGGATGCTGTAGTAGCACCGGTTTGTCATGAAAGGGACTACACTCTAGATGTTGTAGTCGGTATCATACCAAACCAAGACCTATACCCCCTCGAGATTATGGGAAGAGACAAATCGCGAGGCCTCCCTATTGGCGGGGCTGCCGTTGTATCGGCTTTCGCTCGGTTGCTGATGCATGTACTTCGGAAGCGAATTAGCTTCGACAAAGTCGTACTTCTTGAATGTCACCGTCACCACCATCGGCAAGTTGTGCAGTAGGCTACAGGCCCTCGCTGCCATGTGCAGTGCTTGCCCCACAATGATCGTAACAAAGTCGCGCGCCAGAAAAGGAGCCAAGGTACAGCAGCAGGCTTTCACTCAGTGCCAAGAAAAGACCAACAGCAGTGCTGCTACCATACTCCACACGGGCCATTGGGATACCTACGAAGTAGAAACCTCTTTGAAGTGAGACCTTGCAACAGCTACCAAAGGAAACCCTTGTTTAGATGAGGGGTGTTAGCCTGCGCGAGAGGAGCACCAACACGAACGCCCACGGGTCTAAGCTAAACACAGCAGCGCCGGGGATTCGAAGACCTTGCAACAGCTACCAAACAAAACGCTTGTTTAGATGAGAAAAAGTGGCGACAAGCCTATTCGAGAGGAGCACCAACACGAACACCCACGGGAGCTCAACACCACAGCGCCGGGCATTCGAGAGGGGGAGAGCTGCCGGAGAAAGGCCGTATGCATAGGTTGTCGACGACGATCGGCGAGATGGCGACAACAACCCATCGTTTTGGACAGAAACCGCAACACACCTTTGCTTCGTCGGGCTTGGGGCGTTTCGCTCTCCGCTGCTCTTGCATCATGAGCGCATCATGGAAGTCCTTGGTGTCGTACACGGACGGGTGCACCATGCGGTCTGCGGGGTAGTTGGTCCCCTTATCGTCGACAGAACAGTAGCGGCAGATCTGGAGGAGAACATCAGGAGGAATCCGCAAGTGACATGGCAAGCATCGAAAGAAAAGGGGTGCATCATCAATACTTGCTCCTGTCTGGTGGCAATATCTGGTGGCATTTCATGAACTGCTGTAATGGCAGTGCTGAACAGCGGACTTAGGGCCGTTTTAAACGGACCGACTTTTTGTCAAAATTTTTGAAAGTGTCAAAAACATGGAACCTGTATGTAGGCGTTTGTCCATTTTTTTCAGAAATATTTGGAACGAAGTTGGGCGCGAAAACTTTGCTCCACTTCGTTCCAACTTTTTGACAACCCTCTCAAAAGTATTTGGAGCACTTTCCAAAGTACCCTTGCAGAGGCACGCGAGGGCTGCTGCGTCTGCACCACGAGTGCCCCTCACCGTAGAAAGTCAGCTAGGGTTGTGTGTGAGTCATCTTTCGCTGTCACTATTGCTATCGTCGCTGTTGCCAACGTTGACGATGCTGTCTGCTGTTGCTGTGTCGTCCGAAAAACGGCGGTCCGCCATGATGGCTTGCAGTTGTTGCTTCGCGTCCGCCGCTTTGTTTTTTCCTTTTCCCGGGGGGGTAGGAG
>CACKRE030005075.1:25132-62479 GCA_902602495.3 Ectocarpus sp. CCAP 1310/34 | reverse complement strand
GAGTGTTGGTGGCGGCAGCGCCTCCCGTGGTAACATGAGTGTTCCCCGAGATGCCAGGCAGCAGCACTATCTTGCTGGAGAGCAAGCCTCCACCGCCTACGGCGGCACCGAGAGAGCCCGTCTGCTGGAATTTCGCCGGGGGTTTTGGTCTGCCGGCCACGCTGGGTGGTCGTGATATCCATGTAGGTGTCCATGATGTCGTGTTTTCCGCGGTTTGTGTTGTGTCGTGTGTGTTGTCTCGAAGTGAGCGCTACAACTCACGGACGGCGTCATTTTTTTTTACACAAGTTGCACAAGTCCACGTCACACGTTTAAAATGACTGCACACAGGTTCCAAGTTTTTGAAAGACAAATGTCCAAAATTTTGACAAAAAAGTCGGTCCGTTTAAAACGGCCGTTAAGCCACCATCCCCGGCCATATTTTGCCACAACACCTGCTTCGAAAATCCTGGATTCCAGATCGGAGGCGTTGAAAGGTAGAATACATACGATACATGCGAGGTGCGCTTTCATAAAACTCGTAATCAAACGATAGGTGCGGCTCTTTGTAACTAAAACCACAGCATGTGCTGCTCTGGGTCGGAAAGCTGTAACGAACCGCAAGATGAACTTGCATTTTGATCGCACTGCTGTTGAGGGTCCGGGCCACCATTGCTGAAACAGAATCCAGTTGTAAAGCGCAGTAACCCTGCAATGCTCGCATTTCGAAGGCATTGCCGTCGAGGATCCGGGCCGCCACTCTTGAAGCAGGGTCTGGTTTGACCGTGGT
Source organism: Ectocarpus sp. CCAP 1310/34 (assembly GCA_902602495.3). Classification (NCBI taxonomy): domain Eukaryota; class Phaeophyceae; order Ectocarpales; family Ectocarpaceae; genus Ectocarpus; species Ectocarpus sp. CCAP 1310/34. The sequence goes on along the minus strand of CACKRE030005075.1, from coordinate 61,710 downwards.
CCACAAGAGTTCATTATGTCGTGGGCAGGTTCGAACAAGGTGTTGGTGTTGAGCACAGGGGTCTAGGGAGATCCTCCCTCTCATGCTCTTGCATATAAACCAAAGACAGCCAAAACAACAGCGGTGGCATCACGACACCCCCCCCGTCTTACCTGCGCAAGAACGGCCGGGTTCCCGTAGTCCTTCTTGCCCTTGATCACCTTGGTGAAGTCCCCCTGCATCCGGTTCAAGAACTTCTGAAGCTTGGCCCTGAGCTCGGGGTTGGCCTGACCTGTTGCCTCGGGAGGCAGCATATCTCGGTATTCGGGCTTGATGATATCGCCGTCCCCCTCGTCTTTCGCTCCGTCGTCTGCTACATCTTCACCCCCCCCCTCTTCCCCAGCTCCTCCCGTCGCGCCGTCTGGTGGTTCGTAGGTTGTGAAGGGGGAGCTCGCGCTGGGAGATGCGTTGTCTAGCTTGACTAGAGGAGAGGGCAGGGGCATGAAGAACTGCCTCGACTCTTTCGACGGCGGAGCCGGAGCATCGAAGGACGACGCTCTCAAAATCCCAGCCCGAAGTTCTCGATTGGTCCCTTCCTCCTCGTCCACCAACTCTCCTAGTCGGCTGTCCGAGTTCTCCTCCAGCGCGTTGTTGGCATTGCTGATGCCGCTGGCTCCTGCCGCTGCCACTTGGGCCCCCGAGCTGTTTTCGCCTTCGGGGGATCGGCGCTGGTTGTTGTTGGTACCTTCATCTCCGTCGCTTCCGTCGGTATCGTAGCCAGCAAGGCCCAATAAAGACATGGGCGTGATCGAATGCTCGGTAGGCGAGCCTGGAATAGCTCCCGCTCGATGTCACCTCGCCTTGTCCCGCCTGTACGCGACGCACGTGGTGGCTTGGTTTGCGTTGAGGTGCTCCCGGGAGGCTCCGTGGAGTGATCATTGGTCTACGTAAAAACCTCATCTGCGGCGCCTCGCCGATGGTTGCGCCGCCGACGCCGGCGGCTGCCTGTTTTTTTCATACACACGAACGGAAAGGAAGCGGGGTTGATCGAGGGGATGGAAAAAACAGGGTTGGCAAGATGTGGATTATATCGGTGAGTCAGTTGAACATGTGAAACGATTACCGCCATGACCACGTCGGAAGCAGATCAAGAGATTCGAATGGGTGTTTCGATGGTACAGCAGTATTCTACAGCACATGTAGTCTACCCATCTACCGATCATGTCGACGAGCTTGCCTTGCAGTGAAATTTGCTTTGCTTTCGCTGTTATATAGCCGCCGTGAATATCACCTTAGCCGTTGGCCAACATTAGAAGGTATCACTGATGGGGATCAACCATTGTTCGTGGTAGAGATAAATTTAGTGAGACATGCGGATGTGGCGAGGTATTTGAGTGGATAACTCGCCAAAACACCACGATTTGGAAGGCGAACATCGCGGTTTGATACTCGATATTTACAGCAGCAGTACAGTAGTAGGCTGGTGTACCCGCTCTCACTCCCTCTCTCTCTCCCTTTCTCTCTCTTTAACACGATGAGACGACCAAGAATGGTGCATTGACTGCCCAGCAGTCTTGAGTCTTGACGTTCGTTCAGGTCAACAAAGGGTGCTCTATATCTTGCTACTTGGTTCGTTACCTCTTGTGGAGAGCCAGAGGGTGTGTTGGAAAAGGGCCTCCTAAACTGTGGAACCGGCTGTCGTTCGTAGATCTCGCCCTTGTGATGTTAGAGATGGGCCGGTATATTACTTCCCGTGGGCGTATCGTTTGACCTACAATGCCGATCCCAACTCCTGATGTGCGGTCGGAATCATCCATAATCCACGGATTACGTTTTGTATCGTAGGCGCACACCCGGCGGGAGAAGATTCCGCTTCGGCCGTTCGCTTGTCTGGGTTGCCTTCGCGGGCTTCACGCGAGCTTTCGTGCATACCCCGGTGCCGCTGCTGCTGAGACCGCGTTCGGATCCGGGTTGTTTTGCACGGGTTTCTTCGTATTCTGGGGATGAGAAGTTCGCATCGCTCGAGGGGAGATGGCCTTGGGTGTTTGAGCAGCCCGGGAGATGCGCTGACCTCCCCGCAGAGGAGGTTTTTACCGGCTTCGATGGGCTTTTCGACGACGACACTGACCAGGACGCCAGCGGCGCACCTGAGAGCTACAGCAAGGTGGGCCGTCAACATTTATTCGTGGTTCTACTCTCAAGGGCATTGCCACACCCGATGTACTAGACTGAACGGGGGTAGGTTAGCTAGGAAAAGGGCGTTTTCCGCTGTTCACAACACCATGAAGGACATCACGAAGTTTGTAGAGGCCTGCGCGTCAGGCATACACAGACATTTATCTCTCTCGGCGCCCGGTGCGCCTTTCGCGTTGTCGCTCTTAACGAAAACAGGTGTCACGGGAAGTTCGAAACGCTTGCTATGCCTTCGTCAACTTGGATTCTGCCCCAGATCCGGAGGTGGTCGTTCTCAGTAAGACCGCCGCTGCGCTCACGGGGATACCTCTTGAATTTGTCGGGGCAACAACGAGAGAAAATCAGGGGGCGGAAGGCGCGTTTCCGCTGTGCCAACTGAAGCAGGTTGCGCTTGCCCTTACGGGGACGGTGGGGCTCGAATGTGCGCAGCCTTTCTCCTCGAGCTACGGCGGGCATCAGTTCGGCAATTGGGCTGGCCAACTTGGTGATGGCAGGGTTGCGACCCTTGGAGAGATTCTGAGCGATGGCCGAAGCGAGATCGGACGAGTCGCTGGAAAAGAGCATGTCGCTGGAAAAAACCATGGGGGCTTGGTGGAGGTGGGTTTCACCCCGTAACCCAAATGATCTCGTGCGCTTCTAATGATGATTCCAAAATGTCACTCCAGCGGCCTCCACGCGGAGCAAGGATAGTCGGAGATACTGTTTGGGACACATCATACCGTCTGACGTAACGTGCGTGGACAGTACTGTGGTCATTTTTTTTGTGGAACCCGTCTCACACATCAGGTACGCCGTAGCCGGAGGGGGTAACCTGGTCCGCGAAATTCCGGCGGTGAGCACTCCACTGCTTTGTAGGGTTACTGGACTCTTTATGTTGTTTTGGGCAAACGCCACACCGGTAGACGGTATACCAGCTAGACTAAGAAACGACACACCAGAAACGTTCAAGAACTTTGAAAGCGTTCCGTGATGTTGATGGGTCCATTCTTCCGGTATGTGGCGCTGGTTGGCCGCTACATTTGGTCGAGGCTTGTCAGGTAAGCTGTCACGGTTTCGCGGCGTGATACGTGTGGCATGAACGGTGAGTTCATGGGCGCCAAAAGAAGCACGGGGTCAAGCTAAGACACTGTGATTGCCAACCTAAAAGGCCCCGATCTGATTCACCGCCGCCTCCTATTGCCACCAAACGGTGTGGGGTTGAAAAGACCAATCAGCGTTGCAGAACGCTATCAAATTCCCTGGCAAGTTAAACAGGTACCGCTTTTTGGTGCTCGCCTTTATTTCGCTCAATCGTGCTTCTCGTCGTCTTGGATTCGTTGGTTTAGGACCGTGCAGTTTTCGCAGGTGGTGGGACACTGCGTAGGATAGCGTTATTTTTGGTAATGGTACCGTACTGGATGGAAGTATGTACAAGTGATGAACGTGGAAAGGAAAACATCCAAGACGATGATAACAGTAGCGGGGGAAGGGTGATGCCTTGACGAGCAACGTTTTTTTGCCTCGGTTACACGACGCCATGATTTAATCGAACGCAGGCTGTGTATGTTTTGGTGGCGAAACGGGTGTTTCAAGAAGCTTCAGCCCTTTGCCTGATTCATGCTGTCATTCCCACCCAGATTTGGCTGAATGGCGCGATGCTGAAACGAACTGGAGATGCGCATAGTGTTGCCAAGTTTCATCCCGTGGTCTAACTTTTTGCCGTGATGCGGGGCGTGAATGGATTGATACAGATTCAACTCAAGGGCATTGGGCAAACACCATTTTCTAGAGGAGGCGACGGGAAAGCAGGTGAGACAAATTGCCAGGAACGATTGCAGCAGCTCCTGACCCCCGGGATACAGAATATTGCTACCACACACGCAGACTCCACGGGTGCACGCGCTAGAACTCGGTAGGAACCAAACACCGTCGTTGCTGTGCGAGGTTTCATTTTGTGCTGCGTCTGAAGTTCCTCTCCCTCCCACGTTTAACACCAAAATATGGTTCCGTTTCTCCGCTCGTTTCCTATCACGGTGCCGGGATCCTGCAGTCCTTGGGGCATGCCTGCGCGAGTTCTTGTTTAGTGAGGTAAGCTATCTTGAGTCTATGTAGTTGTTGTTGTTGTTGTTTCTCACATTAGCTCTAAAAAAAAAAAAGATTGGGAGCCCGTGGTCTCAAAACCCGGCATACACGACCCCACGAAGAAACAGAAAAAAATAGGGTACAAAAACCACTCGGAAGAGAAACAAAATGATAGAAAGAAAGACCAGCTACCGCACCAAACGAGAAAGAGCGTCGAGGAGACCGATCAAAATAAAATAAAAGGAGAACGGGGAACGCTTCCCACACCCGCCTACAACGCCGGAGGGTTCCGTGCCGGGTTCCCGCCGACCAGGCATCCCCCGCCCTGCACCACACCCCAGGGGGTGCAGCAAGACGGGGGGCGAAAAACAAACACATATATATTCCCACAAAAAAATAGAAAAATCGAAGGACAACGTACACCAGTACCAGGTACTACAGCAGTGCAGTATGCACCAGCGCATTAGTGTAGGGTAGGCAGTGTGTTTCTGGGATTAGTTTTCTGGTGCTGCATGCCCAAAATATGGTGTCGACTGTGACCGAAAGTTCCGATCGCTCGACTGTCGTTATTGATATTCAGGCCTTCTTGGGCCTCGGGCTCCCTGCAGCGGTAGCGGTTTCGGTCTGCTCTTCCGGAGAAAGTGCCACGATTCGAGACTCTGATCCGAAAAACAGCGGGGCGTTCAAACGAGCGCAGGGTGCGGTTCTTTGCCGTGCTGCACCAAGCTTTCTGCGATTTGGATCTTTCGAGTTGCCGGCAAGGAGGGGCGACGTGACACTCGTGCGAAAGCTGGCCGATTACTGCCTCCGCCACCTCAGTCCACATTTTGAATCGAGTCTACTAGCAGACGCAACGGGGTCGGTGGACGAAAGGACAAGAAAATTTCCAACCTCTGGAAAGGATCTGGGCATCGGGCGAAACGAGGAAGATTGGCAGGCCCAGGAACAAGGCAAGGAGAGCAATCAGGAAATGGGTGCTCGTAACGACTACGTGGAGCTTCTTGTGGCTATTGTGCAGGTATGGACGCCATCAAGCCCAGTGTACATGTGACCAAAGCCGGTGGCCACACGCCCGTATCGTGTAGAGTGAGTGAGTAAATAGAGCTGCTTCCTCCGGTGGGGGATAATTGATTGAGGAGTGTGCCCAATATTATCGGACAAGCAGCATTTGGTGGACAGGATTGCCCCAGTAGCGTGCACATTTGATAGTTGATCAATCGGACGTTGGGACAGCTTTCCCGACCAACAAATCTCGACGTTGGAACGATGACACCGGTGGCATGCAGGCAACAGCTCGAATGGTGGCCGGATGGCAGGCGATGGGGTTTTGTCACGGTGTTCTCAACACGGACAACTTTACCCTGCTCGGCCTTGGACTCGACTTTGGACCTTGTAGGTAAGCAAGCGTGCCACAAAGCGGATGTGTTACAGATAGCGGTGTTCTTTGTTCGATGTTCGTCGGCTACTCAGCTAGTGGAAATTTTGATCAGCATGCATATGCTGTATCCCTGCACCTTGTCCTCGAAAGGCGGAGCGTACGTATCAATATGGTGAGTCTATGAAAACGCTGCATTGTGGCCCCCTGTTTGATGGCGTCGTTTGCTTCGTTACACATTCGCAGTTTCATGGAGGCTTATGACCCAACTTGGTCTCCGAATGAAGGCGATTCGGCTCTGCGCTACGCTTTCCGGAACCAACCAGATGTATCAGCGTGGAACTGCGAGCGACTCGCCGAGGCCTTCTCTCCGATTGTAGGTGAGAGCACCCAATGATGCAACCGCCACGTCCAAACGTTCCTCAGGTCATTTAACTGGTTTGGCAGCACCACACGCGGCGGCACCCATGCATACTGCGCTAGTGCTGAGCTTAACGAGAGACGCGTTTGTTGATGTTCAACGTACCACGCTGCACACACTCCATGAACGACGGGGGTTCCAATCGTGGGAGCCGCCATAACACGTACCACCTGCATTACTTGTGGCACGAACTGTTTGAAGGCATGGTGCGTCTTTCGCTGTGGTTTTTGCTCGTGCAGGGGTTTCGGGAGTTGCTGAAGCCAACGCTGCCTTTTCACCGGCCTTTGATGCCGCCTACACCGTACATATTCAGAAGAAACTTGGGCTGTGTGGCATGGATTTGGGAAGTGGCTGGATCCACCCGCGAAGGAGTGGGGATGCGGCCGCTGGCGAAATTCAACAGAAGCTTCCACCAGACGCACAGTTTGTTTTGAGTTTTTTCGACCTGATGGCAGCATGTCGGACGGATTTCACCGAAACGTGGCGAGCTTTGCTTGACGTTCCGGCCCTGTCTGTGGCACGCAAGGCGCTACGAAACTTGACCACTGAGCAATCAGGAGCTACTGGCGCCGAAGATGACATCTGCAATGATGATGAAGAGACACTGCGACCTCTGTCTTCTGTGTTAAACGCCGCCGGAGCATCAAGTACAGCTCGCATGCAGTGGGCGACCTGGATCCGCGATTACAGTTGGCGAATTGACTCACAGGGCATTGGAAACGGCCATCCCGAGGGCGAGGAAGAGGGGAGAAAAGAAAGGCTGGCAATTATGCGTAGCAGCAACCCGGCGTTTGTACTCCGAAAAAAAAGCTTAGAACAAGCTCTCGAGGCAGCAGAAACTGGAGGTGAGCACCCGAACAAACCAAGGCGGTGTTGGCTTCCGAACGCAGCCTCCTCATTTGCAGTTCGTGCTTGTTTAGGTATTAACAAATATTGCCGTGTTCCATGCGCAGATCTAACTTTGGTGCACCAACTCGAGGAGCGCTTGTCCAGGACCTACGCGGGAGACAGCAACGAGGAAGGAGTCACTCGACAACCACCAGAAGCAGCAAGAGTATCAGCATAGTCGTGTGCCGTTGTTGTTGTGCGGTTTTTCCTAGGGTTGCTAGAACGGCGCTCCCTAGAACTAGGTACCAGACGGGGAGTTTCACTTCAATGATTGTGTGTTTCGCGCCCCGTATGAATGCTCTACACTGTCTTTTTTACTTTCGGTTGTGTGTTCTGAAGGGATCCGCGGGGGTCTGACAGGATTGAACTCTGTGTAAGTGAAGTAAAGTTTTGAGTGCCTGTGAAAATTGTGTTGCCCGTTTGCACATGGGTCCCAGCGCTTTTGTATTACGAGCGCTTTCCTGCAGGCAGACTCTCGTGTACTTCCATGCTGGCCTCCCCCCCTCGCGGCGGCAGAGGCCGCTGCACCCTTGTTGTCGTACATGTTTCCCCAGATTTAGCAATTGCTCCCTTCCGAAGGCGGGTGGAGAAGAATCGCAAGGTCGACGTAGCCGTAGTTCGCTACCGAGCGCAGGAGGTGTTCTTCGTTGATATTTGGGCAATGAGGGGGGTACCAGAAACGAATAGGCAGGGCGGCCGCCACAAGTGGTCCGCCCGGTCATGTAAGTAAGGAACGTGGACGGCCGTCAGTGGTCTCTCGAGTTCCCATGGTTCACGGAACGCTTCCAATGGTCGATTATTCTTTGACTCTTAATGTGTCCACATGGAACCTACGCTTCAAATATACCTGCCCATGTGTCATCCACATAATTGCCCAGATTTATCTGATGACTTGTTATTGGATAAGTTAGTACCCTAATTGGGGTATGCGTAACCACAAATTATTGAGGAATGAGAATAGGGCGGAGGACGGAGGTATCGGGTAGATTGCCATGTAAAAGCAAACACGAACACAGCGTGCGTAGAAACTACCAGCTGCTGCGCGCTTCCCAAGTCAACAGAAGCGCACGGGCGTGGTCTACGCTGCTCCATGAGTGTCTGTTTCGTTGGTGAAGGGGTGCCAACAGCTGGAACAAGGAGCAGACGATGGTCATGTCGCCACACCTGGCCAATTGTTGACAAGGCAGTACGACGTGCCGTAGCGTATGTCGAGACAACACCATGCGTCACATGGAGCCTGATTTTGGCGTGGTCTACGCTGCTCCATGCGTGTCTGTTTCGTTGGTGAAGGGGTGCCAACAGCTGGAACAAGGAGCAGACGATGGTCATGTCGCCACACCTGGCCAATTGTTGACAAGGCAGTACGACGTGCCGTAGCGTATGTCGAGACAACACCATGCGTCACATGGAGCCTGATTTGACATCTTCGTGGGGATTCGTGGCGGACGCCAAATCGTACTGTTACCACCACTCCACGCCCCCCGCCCTCCCCTCCGATAAACACCAACCTCCTCCTCCGTTCATGTGGAGCGGTTCGTTTCCAAAAGCTTGTAGACGCCGTGTTCTTTCCAACACCTTTCTCTCCAAAGCCAAACACCTATTCTAGGGTTCCCAGGCACTATCCAGGCATTGCTGCACGTGCGCTTGTCTCTCCCACTGCCCCTGTCGGCCTCCAAAACTAACCCCACAGACAGGGCACTCAGTGAGGCCCTTCGATGACGACACTCTCCCCGTGGTGGCCGGTCCCCTAGCCGGCGCCGTCCCTCTTGATGCCGAGACCGTATTTGTTCCATCTGGGTCACGTGCAGGCTGACAGGATCGGTGGGGCGATGCGGGGGTGGGTGGGGTGTGTATTCGGCATGCCATCATCGAGCAAGGTCTCCAAACACCACAGCAGTGGCAGGTTGTAACGAAGCACCGCAGAAGGAGCCCACGAGGGTACAATCGTCTTTCATTTCCTACATCTTGGTCTAGACTTCGTTACGCAAAAGGAAGAGACAAATGCGCTTCCTCAACATCGGCTAAAATGTGGTAGACCATAGCAACAGATGAGGATATCGCTGGGTTCGAAAGATTTTAGACATAAATATCCATCTGGGACTTTGTCGGAGCTTCACGACACACATAACGCGCGGATGATGCAATACCTGAAGTGATGCACCACTAAAAATGCAACGGACGGCACATTCTGCTGTCACTACAAAAGAAGGTTCACCAGCTCACTTTGGGTGAAAATACCTCCTGAAGTGACACTCGTGTTGACCTCGGGCCTTCCGAAGGACCTGGCGGCAGTTCTTGCCTGTTCGCGGACGATCCCGTTCCATCTGTCCTTCGCACTCCTGGCCCACGCTCGGGAAGTGGTGTAGTTGATTCACCGGGGTCGCTCGACCCATCGAACTGAAGCGACGATCGGTGTGCAATCCCCGACGGCCGCGAGGCGCTCGGCGTTGCGTCTCCGGCTAGACGGGTCTGCTTTGCGGAGGACGGCTGCTTCATCAGGCAGGCGTGGACGTGCTGTGGAAACGTACGGCGGGAATTTTTTGTGGGACGGAGCAAGCCGTTGTTTGTTGGTACGACATTGGGCGGCCAACCAGGTCGAGAGGCTAGAGGGAACATGTATTACAGCAACGGCTGAATAGAACACCCTAGGTACCAGCGAGGTTCAAGAGTGATTACCAACGAACGAAATAGACTCATGCTAACCCACGCGACGTGGCTACGTTGACGCTTTTCAACTTCACTCTATTAACTAACATTTGCAAAGGGTTCATGGGAGAATGCCAGATTCGCTAGAAAGACTAGCGCGCCCTACGATGTATCCACAACCAAAAATATCGGTGGTGTAGCACTTTCACAAAGGTGGCCGCGAGCTTGTGGATCACCTGCTGGCGCTGCCCCGACTTCCAGTGGTCCATGCCTCGGTTGCAAACGGGACACGTCACCTTGTCGCCAGAGTCGTTCGCCTCCAGTGCTTTTGCGGAAGGGCTTGTTGCGAGCCCGAAGCTTCCCCCAGCCGAGACGGCCTTCGGCAAGACTCTAGAAGGAAATGGCGGCTGCGTTCGTCGCCCCCCCTCCGGCGTTGGACCCGCAGACACGCGATCGCTGTGACTCTGTTCCGCTGGTTCATAGCGCTCCGCATGCCGCCCATGCGTGCCATTTGTTCCTCGCGATCGCCCCGCGTGGCCACGCGACGGCGCAGCTGCTGTGTACCCGCCATCAGCCGCTCCATGCGTGGACTTCTTCGGGCTTTCGACTCCCACTCTACCTTGGTGGTGATGGGGATCGAGATCTGGTTGCCTCTGCCCTGAGCCCCCCTGCCCGTCCCCTCGATCTCGACTGGCTGCCTTGCTAGGACGAATGCAGGGAGAAGCTTCAGCTTTGACGATGATATAGGGATCGTCTCGGAGTCGCCCGCTTCCACTGATCCAACCGCCCTATCAAGAAGGGTCCGTGCAAATGGTGACAGTCTTCAACGCGGCAACGACGGAGGGCTGAGACAGGCTTGAACCGTGTGAGAAAAGCAGAGAGTTACGATGCAACTGGAAATATCGAGGGGTGCAACGTCTGGTACAACGGCACACACAGCTTACCGTGGGTGCAAGGCGAGGATGGGGCACGACGCGGTACCGGAGAACGCCAACACAGTCCGCATCGGCAGGAGAGAGATGCCAAACCTGCAACACACGAAAATGTTGATCAAAAACATGCCGGAGTGGGTAACACGAGGCACGTGAAGGATTTCGTAGATCGATCTTCGGCAGTAACCAGGCTAGTGTACACGATAGCCCACCAGCATTTGGCAACTTGGCATAAACGGGTGCACAAAAGCGTGACCAGGCGTCACGTCGGATCCATGAGGATGTAAGCATGGTGTTTCGATTGATTTGCCCGGGAACATGCACCAAGGGACTGCATGAAGAAACGTGCCACCTGCACCAGGCGCTGCCCCCCCAATACCTATTTCACACTACCGGAAAACTCAAATACAACAGAGTTCGCATGAAAGAGCACTATCCGGGGTACGCTCACCGCATCATAGTCCAGCGAGGCCCCGAACGCCAGCCTTCCGAGCTCGTGCGAGCTGTCGATAGACCAGCCATCCCGAAGAGTTGCTCCATGCTCCCAGACGACAGTAAGAGAACCCTGAAGCGGGATACAGGTACGATAAAGAGGTCCATACGTTTACAGAAGACTCAAAGGGAAAACATGGGTGAGACCTATATCGTTGAAAACGCAACCACTTCTACCCAACGTGCGTTCGGTATCAGCATAGGCTTTCGATATAACCGTCACCGGAAACGTCGAAACCGTCATATTGGTGCAAGAAATAGACGACTGCGAGGAATCCGAGGAAGCGAAGAGATGGCAAGTGGGGAAACGTGAGTACGCACTAGCTGTTTACCTTGGCCTCCAGGCCGTGTCACGTCAGTGGCGACCATTGAAGCCGAGGCTATTCATCTGTCCACACTGGGGAACCTTCCATCTGTGGCGCACCAGGCACCCTCTGCATTCTACTTGTGTCCTACGATCACCGATGACATGGACCTTGAATGTTTTGGGGAGGTGCGCGGGGCGGAAAGAAAAAGGCTGGCCGTCAAGACGAAGCAAGTCACAACCCTTGAGAAAAAAATCGATCACATAATTTAGTCACGATGTGAACGTAACTCCTACCGCACGGCAAACAGCACCTGCATGGTAATTAGGCCATATCGGGCACATGTTTATTTCGTCCCAGCCTTCGAGTCACTGGCGCTAGGCATAATCACACTGAACCAATACCTTCTGCGGCACGTCCGCCTTGCGTCCTTCACACTCTTCTAGCTGCGATGAGTTGCTCCCGGCAAGGTCCACGAAACTATCGTTCGCAGCAGGCGCGACCTTCGCATTCTCGTTTTCCTTGTGCTGATTCTCAGAACGTGCTGCGAGGTCAGCACTTCGCAGCAACCCGGAAGACGCCCGTGAGGCCAACGCTCCCCTCGATCTAGAGCCGTTCCATTGGCTGGACGTATGGATCGCGCGCTGCAGGCCAGGAGGTGGGTCTCTCTGTGACCTGCGGTGGCAACCGGCATCCAACGACGATACCCTGACATTCCTCTCATGAGGGCTAGATGCTCGCTTCTTCGCAACCGTCGCGCCTGGCATGGAGCGTTTCACTCCATCAGAACTCGTCGAGCTCCCGTGCCGAGGAGGTGGCTGTGGCACCCCATGTGTTGTTGCGTCCACCGGGGCGCGATCGACATGAGCCGTCCGTTTTCGATGCTCGCCAATGGTCTGGTTTTCATTCGCGACCGCAACCGGACGCCTGGCCTGAGGCGCCGACGTCGCGCGCTCCGACCCCACCGAGCTTGGAGCCGTCGCACTTGCAGCACTGTCATTTGCCGGCCCATATCTTTTGGCCGGAGTCTTGACAACCCTAAGGGAATTACCGCTCTGCTCGCTCGCAGCATCTGCAGCACTCTCGTTTGCCGGCCCATATCTTTTGGCGGGAGTCTTGACAACCCTGGGGGAATTCACGCTATGCGCGCTCACAACATCTGCAGCACTCTCATTTGCCGGCCTATTTCTTTTGGCGGGAGTCTTGACAACCCTGGGGGAAGTCCCGCGGCGCGCGCTCACACTGTTTCCCACGCCTCCGGAGCAGGCTTGCCCTTCGAAAGTGGAGGTACGTCGTACCGTCGGCGTCGGCAAAGATGATTTTCTGCTAGCCCCCTCCGAGCTAGTGCGGTTGTGGCCCTCCTGCTCATGTCGCGGAGATCCCTCTTCGCCACTCTGGTGAGCAGGCTGGTTTTGTTGTCGTGAACGCTCTTCTGGCGGCTGCTTCCGGCTAATCTTGTGCCCAGATACGGGCTTGAACGAGGCGATGATCGCAGCCGACGTACTTTGCACTGGGGAAGAAGCTGTCGTGGCGCTCGGTCGCCGGTTGTTTTTGGCGCTGACTTCAGATATCGTTTCGAGTGCCGTGCGTTTTGGCGGGGGCGTGGTCAACTCGCGAACCCTCTCACCCTCGCAGCTACGCGCAGTCCCCGTCCTCGCATTATTTCCAGCCCCGCCGGGCTCAAGCTCTACGGAAGGTCTCATGGTCGGTGAGCATGCTGGACGTTCGGCCTGCTGTGGGCCCGAGCTGCTGGCAATCGTGTTCTTGTTTGTCGGGGAGACTGCTGTCGGTGGCGATCGTTTGCCGACGTTCTTGACCTTGGCGTTGGCACGGTTGCCACCACTGTCTTGTGGCGTTGGCGTTGGCGTTGGCGGTGGCGTTGGCGGCTCGTGAAGTTTCAGCGCCCTACGAGCGGGCTGCAGCCGAGAAAACACCTGCAGGAAGCAGTCAGCTCTTGACGATGGGGCAGGGCTACCTTCTTCGCCTAAACGCATCGATTGTGCGGCGTCTGCCGGCATGACAGCTCCGCCACCATCACTACCATCCTCATCATCCGACTCCACCAGCGTTTCGGGCGGAGGAAATGTCTTCAGCGTGAGATAGCCATCTCCATCTCCCCAGCAGTCAAAGCCGCCGTCGTCGACACTCCCGCCAGCTGGCCAGGTTCCGAACCAACCCCCCTGTTCGTCGTTCGGACGAGCACCCCACGACGCTGGTCGGCCGCGCACTCGACGGTTTTCTTTCCGCATCCTTTTATTTCGTCCAGTTCCGCACTCACCCACCCCACAGCTTGCCCGACATGCACCTTCACCGCCACCGGTGCCAGCACAGCAGCAATCAATGGAGCCATCGTCTGCTGATTCTTCTTCCTCGTCAGGTGTAGGGAAAAGTTGCGTGCCGAGCCATCCACCGCCGTGCGCAGGCCCACGCGCAGAGGCCTCTCGCAAAAACAATAGCTGCGCCTGCGCGATTTCATCAAGGGCGCGCGAGTCGCAGTCTTTGCGTGCTCTGCTCGCATCCGAAGCAGCAGCAGGTGTTGGCATGGCGTCGCTGACAATCTGGTGCCCCTTTGGCCGAGCTAACCCTAGGGCTCGACGGCGGAGTGGGGTTGGCTGCTGCGACCCACCGGGGGAGGATGACTGTGTGGAATCGGGCAAGCGATGCTGGAGAGCTGCTCTTGTGTTGGACTTTGTCTTGTCGGCAGCTTGGTTTCGGGTGTGAGGAACCCGAGCCTTTGAGGTAATCGAGGCTACGAATATACACACGACACAACGCAAGAGACGGTTGAGACGTGGCGCCACGAACGATGTGGGAATGGAGAACATTTTCGAGGTTGCACATGTCGTCGACCGAGAAACAATGGGTGCTTACACTGACTGAATATCAACCGCCGCGCCGTAGGCCTATTATAGGATAGTACAGAGGAGACCTCTCGAGTAAAATGCTTGTGGTATGCATAGTCTACATCGCCGACAAGCCGCATTGACGGCGGTCATGTTCGAGATCGAGGTCTGCTGCAAAGCAGAATCACCTCCTGGTATTTGTGTAAAGCATAACGAGTGATGAGTTCAATGCACTGCTGTAGTGCCAACAAAAGGAAAAAAGCTCTGCTGACGGGGTCACGGCTGTGACACCTCCACTGTTGAAGAGCGAATGCCAGCGCACCTGCTCTCTCAGTATCAATAGCCCGTCCACCCTGAAGCGTCTTGGTCTTCTTCGCATCCTTGTCCTGACGAACTCGCTTCTCCCCTCCGCGACGGTGTACTGCCTTACCCTTCCGTGTCCCTTCTCTTGACATTCTTTCAGTGTTGCCTTCACGACTTCCACTGCCAGTCACATCAGTGATGGCGCTGCTCGCTTCCTTTCCCACTGACGTGGCAGTCGCCGTATTGCGACCATCGGGATTCCCCACCCCACCGCCTGCATCTTTCCGCCCGCCAGCCGCGCTCTCACCATCGCTAGCATCAGCCCGAGCCCTTCTTTCGAGGCAGTCGTTCACGTGCAAAGCTAAAGACCGCGACGAGAAGCCTGTCTGCTGGCACACCGGGCACTGCCGATTCACATCGTCCCACGCAGAACGGGACGGAGGGCCGGCGGGTCCTAGGAAGCGAGTGAGGGTGCTGGAAGGAGCTACGGCGGGAGAGTCCTTCTTGGTCTTGGTCCGCTTCTTCGTGGCTAAGGCTAAGGTTGCTGGTGGAAGGTTGGCCTCTTGGCTGGAGTTGTCGTCGATTTCCTGGACGTCCATCATCTCCAGGGACCGAGCATCCGGCCGTCTTGCTGGGCAACGGATGACACACCAGATACTGTTGTAGATGACTTTGTCAGGCCGTGCAGTGCGACGTGCGTTTGAGCGCGCGACATTGTCCAGGGGCTGACTGCTCACCGACAACCAAGTGCAAGCCGCAAGGTTCTATGGTACCACAGAATGTACAGCAGAGGTACTCACAGGGGTATACAGCAAGAATCAGCGCCTGCAGACAGTAACTTGTAAGCGACGCTTAAGTCTACAGCATTTACAGTCCCGGAAGTAGCCAGTACAGCTGTAAATGTTGGCTCAGCAGTAGTCACATTCGCATACATGTTTTTTCTGTGGAAGTGCAATAAGAAAAATTCTTTGTTGGGCTATCGCTGAGAAGCCAGCGCACAGGAAGCTTGAACCTGCCGTCGCGGATGAGGTTTGCACTAATACACCGCACTCGCGCAGAGCACAGCGAATTCGCAGGGACATCCATCGGCCCTCGGCAGCAGCAGCATGCTAAATATATTTGCGTGCTTCTATCTTGCACCATCAGACACCGCAAAGCACCAACAGCGCACACATCGACTCCCACCTGAATACACCCCTCGCGCTCCTCCCTTTCACCCCCTGCCTCTGCCCTAAACGACTGCTGACTGCGGGCGGCGGTGTAGCAGTTGATATGTGATGGTGTGTGCTGCAGAGTTCGAGCAACTTTTGAAAATCTCTCACCCCCCGACCTTTCGGCCATCTGTCGGCCCCCGACTGGGCCGCTCCTGCTCGCATACCACCCACCACCTCACCTGGCTTCTCCCTGTGGGCACAGGCAAGGAAGATGTTGGAGGTGGTACAAGAAGATCATGAGGTGTGCTGAGGTCTCGTGTCATCGAATGTATCTATTCTCAACCAGTTGCATTTATATCATGATGTACCTTGGACGTCACATACGTCGGGTATCACACCCCCTAGACCGACTTTCGAAGGTCGAAGGTCGAGTGCTCCGCAGCAGAAACAGTGGCGGTGCCGAGCAGAGCGGCAGTGAAATCCGTTTCATCGACAACTTTCCCGAAACGTATCGGTTGATATATACACCCTCCTCGTCGTGGAGTAATCGAGCTTTGAAAATAGATCCAGGGGATGGGATATCTTGTGTCACCTCAAACACTCGGTATGTGATATCTGTCAAGCTCTCGCGTTTGACATTGCGAAGACATTGAAGAGTAGTCTACGAGTTCATGAATTTATAGTTTGAGCCAAAATATTTGAAGATGCTGTCGTTGGTTCTCCCTTCATTTGCGGGATGCTGACGGATGCTGATGCAGACTACTGCGTGTACTTCATCAGTAATTTTTTTTCTGTTTTTCTCTCATCATTGGACTCTGTCGTCTGCCTCTCTGGCCCCTATCCTCCACTTCTACTAGCTAGACGACCCAACTCGGGTCACATAGGAGGGGGGGACTGGACCCCCTCCTGCGGTTCCTGCCTGACGTATTTTAATCGCGAGAAGGGTACAGCAATCCCTTCCCTCGCGACTTACGAAGTCGATTATGGTTTACTAACAACGAGCTTTGCAACGCGTCGCTTTCATCCTATTTTNCTCTGTCGTCTGCCTCTCTGGCCCCTATCCTCCACTTCTACTAGCTAGACGACCCAACTCGGGTCACATAGGAGGGGGGGACTGGACCCCCTCCTGCGGTTCCTGCCTGACGTATTTTAATCGCGAGAAGGGTACAGCAATCCCTTCCCTCGCGACTTACGAAGTCGATTATGGTTTACTAACAACGAGCTTTGCAACGCGTCGCTTTCATCCTATTTTGACCAGGATTTATTTAGTGAGAAAAAAACTCGCTCTGCCGGGACTCGAACCCTTGACCTGGCCCTTAGCAGGCTGCGAGGTTACTGTCGCTCGGTAGATACGGTCTACATGGACTATAGACACGCGGTGGCAAGTCGGTTGTTGTTCTGTTCCCGTTGTCCTTGATGTGTTCTGGCCCTTGCCTACGCGCGAACCTACGGGGTAGCGTGTAAAGGACTGTATGCGCTACTCGGAGCTCACCCCCAAACCCTTGCATATCACGGCTTTATGCACCCTACCGCTCGTCATTTGGTCACCAGTTTGATCTTGCCGGCTCCGCTCGGTTGGATGTACTGGTTTCAGCTATCAAGCCTCGCCAGGCTAGCCAGATCGTCAAGGACTTATCAGAGCTTCTTCCTCTTGAGCGGGCCAAGGTTAGTGAAGGTGTCCCCCCTGTTACCTACCATATAGCGGTATAGTCTTCGGTACGCGTTGATGGCGAAGTGCCTCCCTCACGCGTGTCCACGGAGGTCAGTGAAGGTCAACGGCAACAGTGTTACTCTCCAGCAATGACTGTTTGCGTCACGTGCGGCTGACCGGACGAGGATTCTCCCACAAACCAGCAGTTCGGCCGAAGCAGCCGGAGCTTCAATGTTTTGCTATCACGACGTTCGATGCTACAGTGACTCGGACGGTGCGGACGGTGTTGTCCCCTCGTGCGTCGAAGGCGCTGTTGTCGTATGGCGACGCTACAGCAGTGTGTATAGCGTGGAGTGTGTGCCCGTTCTAGGCTGCTTTGGCAATTACCATGGTTCTAGGTCGTTGCCTTGAGTTCGCTTTTGAAGAACCGACATCTCGCACAACTAAAAGAATATTTTTAGTGAGCATCGATGTTCTCATGGCCCTCTTCGGCGTTGAAACCCTTGTTCCGACTTCCCCATCGCGCAGCTCAATCACCTCAAGCGCATACGGTCGTCTCAAAACCCGGAAACCGGGAGATTGCTGCAAGTGCTCCTGTCGCCCCCTGACATGTACTACGCCCTTGACGAGGCCAAGCGCAAGGAAATCGTGGAGCGGTATGGTCTTGAGCCCACCGTGCGCGCTGTTCCCAAGCTTGAGCCTCGAACACGGGCACAGTTCCTGAGTGGGGGCTCTGCGTGGCCGATGATATTTCACCACAGGTGACGTCTTACTCTTACTCCTTTTCGCTTCTGAGCCCGACCATTGGCGCCGCATCCCTGTTGCCACAGGCTTCATCTGGTTTTCTAGCTGGCCGGTTACTGGGCTTGCTTGAGGCATGCGCACTACTCAAGGCCAGCGTGCTCAAGCCACCTCTGGGCTTGTCTCAGCAGTCTCAGCAGAGGCGATCGCGGCCGGGGCAACTCTTGCTGCCAGCCTTCCGCGTGTTGTATTTGGCTTGCATCTCGGGATGTCCAAGAAGGTAGGACGCCAACATGCACTGTTGTTCCTCCTTGTTGTACGCACCTCCTCCCCCCGTATGTTGCCCAGCACATCCGAGGAAGCCCGGCGGGCCGCCAGAGTCATCCCTCAACAAGACGCTCTCGACGCCATTGGCTTCATGAGAGACGCCCTCGTCGATGCGGAGACGGGTAGGCAGCAAAACGGGGGCCGACCAACGGTCGGAGCGGTGCTGGTCGACCCCTTGGGGGGATGCGGGGGTCGAAGGGGGAGGGTCGTTGCAACGGCCTCAAGAGAGAGGCAGAAGGTTCGCGATGAGGAGCCGGCGTCCATGAGAGATCACCCCTTGCATCACGCCGTCATGCTGTGCGTGCAAGGGGTGGGGAGAGCGCTAGCGGCCGGATCGAGACAAGAGAAACTTTCACGAAAGCAGGAGGAAGGTTCAGCAGGGGGCAAGCTGCGAAAGGAGCGGGAGGGGAAGGGGTCGGAGAGTTTATGCAGCGATGCAAGCCCTCCTGGCGGGGTAGTGGAGGTGCTTTCTCCCGAGCAGTACTTGTGTACAGGCTTCGACATCTACGTCACGCGGGAACCTTGCCTGATGTGAGTACAGAAACCCCGCGTGGGATGTATGGCTGTGAAGCACTTCATGGACAACCACGATTGTTGACAGATCGTGAGTGCAGCACGTTTTCTCACCGATATCATACGAGCGAAGGTAGAGCTGTTACGCTCTGGGAGCAGCTTGGTGCGGAGTTTTGTGATGACGCCGCGGATACCTGTAGGAAACACGAAACACAAACCACTTGACTGTGATTTTCTGGAGCATGTTGTCTTGGTGTTATACCAGTATATCGTCAGAGTTTGCGCTCGCACATTCACCCGCGCCGACTTTGCACTGCTTGGCTCATCCTCTCTTTACAGGTGCGCTATGGCACTGGTACATAGCAGGGTTCGACGGGTGATCTACGGTGTTAGGGATACGGAGCGAGGGTGTTTGGGCTCGGTGACGATGCTGCACACTCTCACGTCGCTCAATCATAACTACAGAGTCTTCGAGGGTGTGTGTGAGGATGAGTGTCGGCAGTCCTTGTCAGATGGAGAGTCAAAGCATGCAGTGGTTTTGCCGTAAATGTGAACACACTGCCCTTCACGTAAGTGAATCCTCACGGAAATCAATCACTGAGCCGTTTCGTGCAAGTCACACTCTGAGGCCCTACACAGGCAGTACAAGTGTGTAGCCTACACTGCTCTCCTGTTGCCTAGTGTCTCGCGGTTGACTTATCCTACAGCGGCAGCAGCAAACGTCGCAGATACGGCAAACACTTGCCGAAGTCGAAACACCCAACAACCCTAACCATGCACCCAAGAATGGCTGCACAACCAGTGGTGTTTCCGCAGTGGTTCTCATGGAAAGCAACTCTCGATGAACCGAACGCATTGTTATTGACGACAGAATGATTCAGCATGCTCACAGAGTCGTTTCTATCCGCAGTACACCACCAGGAGGAACCTCAACCTACAGTACTCATCTCGATACCCTCCGATACCGTAGTACAACTGAAGAGCACTCACTCATGCTGTGAGGATCATCACTCTGTTGTTTTTTCTGACTTCAATCTCAAGCATGCAATCTTTACAGCCTGTGGAGGCAACCTAGGTGTGCTAATAAAACATCACAACAGTAAAACCCTTTGGACAATTTCCGAACCTGAAAAATGATTGGTGTTGAAAGAAAGCGCGCGCAGCATGCTCAGAGCTACTAGCGCCTTGGACATGCGGCCTTCGAAAACAGCAAAGCAGGAAAAAGACATGGTAATATTGATGTGACGGAGATTGGCAGATTTCCAGGACATGTAAACGGGCTAGTCACCCACGCTTAGGTGAGTAACCCGTGTACATGTTCTCGAAACCTGCAGTCTCCGTACACAAGACAACCATATCTCACTATTGCGTTGCTATTTACGTAGACTGTGTCCCCAAGGAGCTAGGAGGCCTGAGCAAGCTGCAGTCGCCTGTCCTCGGCAACAACCAGCTTACAGGGTAGGAACGCGTCAAAACGGTTGGCTAACGCTTGGCTGTTCTACGACATGTTCTCAACCTCTAGACTAGTCTATGGTTGCTGCCAACGATTTTTGCACATTCTACCCTCACGAACGACCACCAAACACCTGAAGCAACACGCCCGCTTCGAAAACCACACATGTTCTTGGGAAAAGGCAAAAAAAACGATTGGCAAAGCCAACAGCCCGTTTGACACATGAACCAGCCCCAACCACGCTCGGAAACGCTTCAAGCTTCGTGTGCTGCATGTGGGGTGATGGGCATACGTCATCCCCCAGCAGACATGCATACGCTTGCCCTCCCGCCGACCCTTCTTCGAGACGTTGCACTCACGCCTGTCCTATCAAACATTTTCCTAGCAACATTCGAGTCTTTTATCCTGATAGCATGACGGGCAGAAGTAGCACTCAAACTGCGAGTTGTAATCTGCCGCTAAGCACAGACTACAGTGGGGAACTCCGCAAGCGGAGCACCTCTGCCAGCATGCTTGGCACGCAGCACGATCACAAAACGAACACAAAATGTCCCCGCCCGCCGTTCCTAGCGCGCCTCTGCAAGCGTAGCAGGCAGGCCCACCCTCTTCCCCAGGTTCCGCTCCTACACCCACGTCAACATCCATTGCACCATCTCCTCTGCATGTAGTTCGGGCACACTCCCCATCGCAGAGTTCTGCATTGGCGATTCGACCAGAACACTCTGATGGAGGCGTGCACGGCAGTCCGGGTACTGCAAACATGGCGTCGATTTTGAGCTGGACCAGCGTTCGCCCAGGCCCTGTGCGGGATGAAAGGAGGAAGCACCACGGTGAATTTGGTGTTGTGGTTAGTGTTGGACGAGAAAACGGGCGTCGAAAGTAGGATAGCGTTAATCTTGTTTGGAACAAGCGAGCGGTGTTCGATACGTCAAATGGTATGGGAACGATCCCTCGGACGGCACAAGCCAAACTCGACACACGACACAGGTCAAAGGGTTTCGAGGTAAAGAGGGATGGACACACCGACTGCAGGAGGTCGGTGTCGCATCAAGACGCCAAATTCTTGTAACAATTTCTCAGAATTGTGGGTTGGATTTTCGCAGCAGATACCGGAAAGGCAACGGTACGCAATGCGGCACGGTGTTGAGCGCCACATACTTCTTGTCACCCAGACGACGTAAGATTTCGCCCAAGGATCCTTGAGAACGAGGGGCTTGTCACCCCAAACTTGGTAAGTCAGAGCGGTCATCACGGCCGATACGATGCAGCTGTTCTTTGTATCGTAGCATTAGCATCACGGCTGAGAGAGTATGCATTCAACAGGTACATGTATGTACGCATCAAACGAGATGAAAAAACGCTGCAGCGGTGCTTGATATAAATCATCAGCGTATAGACTTCAAAGACTCGATATAAGTCCAGTAGCCAGCCGGTTTTCCTCCACTCACTGAAAAGACTCAAACCACATCCCGTTGCACTGCTGTGGGTATACATCTCGAATGGGTAGAATTTCTGTGTGTGCATTTGTTTTTCTTAGTACTTGAAGTTGGACGAGCGAGAGCGCGAGACGGGAGGAGCGGATCCTGAGCGACCATGAGGGCTCAAATGCATGGTAAGATGGCCGTCGCAGGTCGGTGCACGGATGCTTGCTCTCCTCGCAGCAGCTTATCAGAAGATATGCACAGACAACAAGGTTCTTACGGGCATCGAAGGAAAAATCTGCACGTACAAAAGTTGTCCAGCGGGGAATCGCTCGCCCCCCAGTGCATTCTCAAAGCGCTTCAACCGGGACGGCCATTTCCAACACTCAACACCATGACACAGGGAACCGCAGGTGCAAAACATTAATACAAACCCTCCCAGTGTCCAACAGCGGCCTTCCTCTTGGGAGTAAAAACCAAGACACGTGAGAGGTTGACACCTTCTCAATCCGGTCTCGACGCTCTACGAAATAAAATGACAAACAACGGCGCTCATTTCAAGCTACAAGTAGTTGAATAGGGGTCTTGTGCGCACAGCTTCGCAACAACAAAATAGAGGGAGCGACGGAAAAAATGAACCAAGGACGGAGGGCATTTTTTGTCGAATTTTGAACCAAGCGCAGCGGTCCGAACCGCTGGGCGTTGCCGCCATAAAAATGGTCAGGGCTTACCTGCGCCCCCAGTTGCCGCGGTAGATACGGCCTGCTTGTCCGGGCACTCGGGTTCAACCCTCTCCATAGACGGCCTCGTTCCTCCTCTTGTATCCCTGCCGCTTCCTTCTCTCGCGCCCCATCTGCCGCCTAACCAACAGCCCCGCCCAACATCCGCACCTACAGGAGCGATGGCACTACTTGAAGAGCAGCTATCGGCCTCCTCTCCGCGATGCCGTTCTTGCAGCGCCTCTCTCGTCCACCAGTGCTGTGTCTCGACATTCTCGCTCGTGTTGACATCCAGGTCTTCGTGGGCTGGGGGTGATGGTGGCCTTGTTGTTTCGGTTGTTGTTGTTGCCGCGATCCTTACTCTCTTTCTCGCAAGGCCGCCCGCGTCCACTTCGGCCTCGAAAGGGAGCCGGGAAACGAGCGGCTTCTCGAAAACATAAAAGGCTCCTCGCTTCCTTGTGGTGCTCATGGCCATCACGCCCCGTCGTTACTGCGTACGGCGCATGTATCGTTTGGTGTCGAGTGCCGAGGTGTGTTGTGTTGCGTGCCGGAGAGACGAAATGTGCCGGCAGAAGGTGAGTGTGCTTCCTCCAGGGAGCACGCAGACAAATTGTTTGAGAGGCGGTGTGTGGGAGAGGGTTGTTCCCTTTCGGGGGGATGAGGTGGGCCGGTGCGTGCGTGAACACCAGCTGAGTCGTGACACAGCGGCAGCACGGCCAGCAGCAGTCACGCAGACGTAGGATAGCTCGGGAGGTTAGCTCTCATTCTAGTGCTCCCTCGGCGATCGGCATTTGTTCTCCGAAAGAAGGGGAATGGTAGCTTTGTCATGGGGTTGTCGATTAATAGCAGGAAGGACCGCGGGCGAGGCATGCTCTGTGTTGCTGCTCCTCCTGGCTTGCGCCACCCCAGGAGTTTCATTCATCCAGGGCAGAGGGATGGCGAGACAAAGGACTTTTAGCTATGGGGTGGGCAGGATCGGGCGATTGCAGGCGTCTTCGAAGGGGTGAGTGTGTTCTGCGCTCGATGCCACAACAACGGCACACATGTTTGCGAAAACGGAAACGGCAGCAGGCAGCAGGCACCCAGCCATATTGTACACGTACACCGGGGAATCGTGCTTAGTGAGCGATCATGTTAAGACCTTGGGCCTTGTACGCTGCACTCACCAAGCTACTCATGCATACTGCCATTGATACTCTGGCGTATGCATCGCATGCCTTCACCCTAGCTCGGTACTTTCAAAGAAGTTTCAAACATGTGTTGGTTGTAGTTCAAAAACTCAAACGCTGACGCGCTGCGGCTCACGCTTGATCTCCACCCCCCCCAAACCGCTGCAACAAACATTCATGTGGTGGCCGCGCTGGTGCTGCCCAGCAGGGCTTACCCGCCCCCATCCCGCAGATTGCGAGGGCGTGGGCTGTGCATGGATGCAAGCAGTTGTGCTCCCGAGATTACGGATGATAGCTTCGAGGCAGAGGTGCTTGACGAGGATCGACCAGTGCTCGTCTTTTTTCGGGCTCCGTGGTGAGACAGATGAGAGATGGCGAGAGAGGTTGTCAACGAAGAGGTTTTCACTCCTCTTCACAGCAGTGTGCAGGTAGATGAAGCTCCGTTTGTCTGGTAAAATGAGGCCCAAGTGCGCCCAGCTATTCGCTTTTGACCCGTGCTCCTGCGCTTGAGAGCATGCAAGCTTTGACGTTGCGATTGTTCCATCCCGGCTATCGCTTCGCTGCTTGTTGATTGATCTCTGCTGCTGCATTGGAACTGTATCTCTCTTCGGGGCTACAGTGGTAGCAGCGATTGACAAGCAACACCGAGGTACATAGCCGGGATGCAACAATCGCAACGTTAAGCCTGCATGCTCTGACCGCAGGAGCAGGGTACAAAAACAAATAGTTGGGCGCGCGTCAGCCTGAATTTACCAGACAAACGGAGCGAATCTCTCGACTCTCAACAAACCAACGGCGGGATTTAGGAAATGTGAAGTCATTCCTTACATATTGAAGCATGAGCCAGAGTGTCTGGCCAAATCGGCATTTCCAAAGTAAAAAAAGAGTGTGCTAATATAACACCGAAACCTACAGTATTAACAAAATGCATTGGTCTCCGTTTTGCCTGCAGCAGAAGCTGCGCGTTGCACGACTTGTCCTACTGCTGTTTGCATGAAGCTGTAATTTACCTCCCAAGAATGCTACCCCTCCTTCCCTCCCCTCGACCTGTAGCTTGATTGCGTCCTGCTTTCTCATACATACTTTCCAGTTGATACTATGCTTCACCTCGCTTGCGTGGATGTTTTTGCACCCTACTGACGGTACCAACCCATACGCTCCTTGCGCTATGGAATGGTATTCAAACTGCTTCGGTTGCTGCTTTCTCTCGTCAAGTGATATTCCCAGCTGCTCGGCGCTGCCCAACTGCTTGCGCGTATCGTATTTGTTGTCCGTGTCGTAAGGTGCGGCCCATGTCGCATGGTCGGGCCCATTGTAGACGAGGTTATCGCCGACCATGGCAGCAAGCTCAAGGTGTTGGAGCTGTGCACGGACGAGAACCCCAAGACGGTAGCAGAGTTCAAGATCCGGAACATCCCCACCCTGATGCTGTTCAGCGACCGGAAAAGCGTCATGACCGTTGTCGGAGCTGTGCCAAAGAGCGCTCTCGTGAGCTCTATTAAGAAGCACATGGATCTGTGATTTGGGATGAGAATTCGCGTCCTTTGAGTTGATCGGGCTCCTTAGTAGGGCAGGTGAAGCCATCGCTAGCGCTTGCGTTGCGTGTTTCGCGGACAGTACAGCGGTATAGAGCGTAGAGGAGGTGCGACAGACCCTTGAGAGTTCGAGAGGGGGGGGGTTCGAAGCTGGGGCGAGTGCAGCCTCTTCTATCGGCGCACTTACTCACCAGCAGCATTTTTTTTCTGGCGGGGGGTGGTTGTGGCGTTCAGTTGCTATGGTGGTTGCGGCCACCTGCCTCTTTCATAAAGTATGTGTTGACGTTTATGTTATTGTTTTTGATCGATTACCTTGTGTTTGTTGCGGTGGTCCGATGACGGTTGTTGGATTAACGCAGACGGTTGGTGAAAATAATTACCCCGCTCTTTCATTATTGGTGCCAAGGTCACCAACAATGCTTTTACTGCTTCTTTCGGCTGCATGGATTCTGGGACAGGGTGCCGCATACCTACTGTTCTGTAGGACCTCAGATAATTCTCGAAGAAACGTGCCATTCGCGTGCGGAATTTTCATGACGCACACCCACCCATGATCGCGAAGGTTTGGTTGACTCCACAACGCACATTCCATGACCCTGTACTCGTGTCGAGGCAACGATCGATGGAGTTCAATTGAAGTTAACCTCCCTGTGGTCTTGTCCCCGCATGTACCAGCTGATACACTGTGTATGACGCAGAGATGCAGACGCGCCCTCAGCACCTGTTAGATTGATGTTGGGTGTCATGCTCATGCTTTGCTCGATGGGCACCGCGTGCTGCACGATCGTGTTGACTCCTTCAGACGGCTCAGAGGAGGTCGACATAAACTGGTTGCCACCACCGCAGCGTGTCACCATCTCAAGGGCTACTCCTCGATTTGCGTCGTTGACGTGCTAGAGGACCAAGTTGCACGAGAGAGACGCTTTCAATATCTTGTTCGCCTGTCCATACCAGAAACTGGCAATGCTTTGCAGTGCTAGCCGCAGCAAGTGTCTGCTTGTCGAAACAAGAGTTGGTGTCTAGGTACCGTACTAATCGCCGTAGCCCGTTGTCAGCCTAGCGTCAAGGTTAAGGTTGTCACCCCTGTTGGGGGAAGCTTGGTTGCAAGGGAACAGATAAACAGGTTACACGAACACCTATTGCCCAAACATACATGCGTCAAGTGGTTCTATCCAGGGTTACGCGTAGTTTAGAGTCAGTGCCTGGAACAGAAGAAGCGAGGTTGTGGCCTGCTCGAATAAAATGCCGACCTGCTTACACCATGATAATGATTGGCAGCGATGTGATGCGACGACAACGGCCGCAGCCAGCGACCCCGGGACCAATCTCCAAGGGTTTACTCTGCAACGTTACTGCTGTATTTGCATTACCGCCAAATTTCTGTTTTATCGCCTCCGCCACATGTTACCGCCAACAAACGCAATACAGCCCACCTCTCCGCTACAATCATCCCCAAATGGCATTACTGCCGTATGGCATTACAGTACCGCCAATTTTCTGTTTTGCCGCCTCCTCCGCCAAAGTCGTTACCGCCAAAAAACGCATTGCCACCTACCGCCAAACAACCACCGCCAATGGGCATTACCGCCGAAAGCGTGTCCGCCAACAAACCGTTACCGAGTAAACCCTTTTGTCAATGCTTCTGGAGGACAACGCCGGACAGCTGACACTGCTCAACAACGGAGGACGAATCAATCGAAATGTGACGACACAACAACGGCACGCCCCCACCTACACACCTGCAGACCTACTCACCACTACGGCAGGCAGTACTCCACTGCGAGGGTTAGGATTTATCCAAGGTCACGTGAAAATACAAGCCAACATGTTACCGGAGATGGACCGGACTGGGACAAAGCGCCGTGCACGAGGCCACGAGCAACACCATCACTAGACTACTGCTGTAGACTAGTGAAAAAATTCAAAGACTCGGAGGCTCGTCGCATTTTTTTCTCATCACCAACAAATAGACCTATCTTCTCGCCGAGCCAACAGGACAAGGAAAGGCTATCAATCAAAAAGAGATGAAGACTCCCTCCCGTGCAGTGCAGGGTACAATATAGTAGCTGCAGCTCGTTTAAACACATGAGCGTGCAGATGTTTCAACCCGGTGTCAACAGGACTAAGATAGAGGCACTTGACACCTCCCTGCAATCTCCACCAGAGCAGCAGTTGCTGAGCGCGCTCTTGATATCGCATCTGGCCAGGTCCGGATTCCTACTGCAACCTTGAGCTACTTTGTCCAGTCCATCTCCCAGGCACCTGTTGGACGAGGTGTCTGCGTCCTCCACCTTCCCCATTGGATGGCACCAAGCTAAGCCTGATCCGCTTGTAGTTTATTTAGCTGGATGAATTTCGCTCTGGGAAGGGAACGTTCGGCTGCAGATCGAACGCTGGCAACCACCCTCGCTGCTCCAGCGTCTGGCGCACTTTGACCTCGTTCTCCTCGCACAGCCACTCGTGAGTTTCCTTCAAGATCGCCAGCACCTGCAGCGTAAAGCATCGAACTTATGTCAAGAGGAGGGCGGGATCGAAAAGCTTGTGGCAACTGTCCTTGGTATCGCGCACATCACGTTTGCGACATTCGAACTGAGCCCCCAAGTAAACCAGAACGAACGTGGATCATGACGCTCAGATGAGCACGCATGCCACACACTGTCAAAAGGCTCGTGCTACAACGCAAGGACATACCGCAAGCCACAACCCTCTGGGCGAGTATCTGCGGCTCAAACAAACTCGAAACACTATCAACATCCAAGACTTGACATCATTCATCGCCCAACAAACCGCTGTGCTTGCCACCCACCTTCGCCTTGTTGGGGCAAGAGTCCGGGATGTGCTCCTTCATATCGATGTCGGGTCGGTAAGGGTATCCTGGCGTGAAACTGTTGAAGGCCTTCATGTTCTCCTCGTCAGATAGCTCAGGCTTGTGCTTCTTCATGTTCGACTCCAAAGTCGCGTACCTGTACGCAGGGCCGCGACGAGGGGTAACGTTGAATGTATCCAACCAACTGCCCAGACAAGCGGATGATACATGTGCGGAGAGCGTGATGCGTGATGCTGTCGTACATCGTACGGTACGGTGCGATATGGTACGGTACGGTACGGTACGGTACGGTACGGCTCGGTTCGGTTCGGTTCGGCGGTTCGGCTGTTTTCCAACTGATGTGCCTGTTTCTATTTTGGTGATTGATTCATCGTGGCAAAACCCGCGGACGACCGCAGCAGTACAGCACGAAAGGCCACCAACTTACGCGCGACGGCGGCGTCCCTACCGATGAATCGACAGCAACAAATGGACCGCAACCACAACCACATGCCTGCTTCTAATCACCGCCGAAGAACCTATTCTTCAGTGTTGGTATCACGCTGGTACGAGAGGCTGTCTGAAACACAAGCATATTCTTCGGGGGGTGGGTCTGTGATTACAAGAGGAGGCGCCTGCTCCAGCTTGACGTGACGCGCTCATTTTCCCGACTATTCGGTCGGGCCGTGTTCAATAAAGGAGACCGAAAAACGGCGCAGGCAAGCATGACTGAAGCAAGGCGGACAGCCCAAGGCAAGCAAGGCATACCTGGCCCTAGCGAAGTCGTACATGCCCCAGGCTGTCACCAGATTCCACATCCATACGATGTGCGGCACGAACACGCCTTCCGAAGAGAAGACCGTGGAGTAGCGTCCCAAACGATCCGATCCGAGGAAACCATTCGTGGGAGTGGGGGGGGGCGACCAAACGCGGGCTGTCAAGGAGAGGTGTAGTAGACACCCCGCGTATGGATGTCGAAGCTCCTTTGTTGCCACGATGTTTCCCGACAGCAAATGGCTAGCCACCACCAGCAGCAGCAGGTCTAGGTCGCGGGGTAACATGGACTGCCTCACAAAATGCCAATAATACAAAAAACCCTGCGCGATGACCTGTGCAAAAATAGCAAGCCAAATTTTTTCTTCCACAAACTGCGAATAAGGCACGCCTCGAACAGACCAATAATAGCGGTGCTGAGGTGAAACGGAAAATCATTGCCGGAGAACAAACAGACAGCGTGAACTGCAGTTGCACAGAAAACGTCCACACCAAGGCAGTTGCGTGTATAATGAATAGCATCGACAGACGGTAGCTCATCTCACCCGTGGGCGTGTCGTAGCAACCCGGAAGACCATGCCACCAGTTCGACACCCACTCCGCTCCGAGCTTCTCAACCATCAAACCCCTGAGAAAGGTAGAGTATCGGTTCGGATCGAATGGCACCAGCCCACATGGCAGCAACCATGGTGTCAGGGTTTTTGCGAGTTTACCGAAGACCGTCAAGATACACGCAACATGTAGAGTCTTCCACGCCATATAATAAATTCATGTGAGGCATGCTTGGGTTGCGAAGAGATGATTATGTCTATCTGCCGATCTCGGGTGTCTTTGATATGATAGGTCTTGACTGGCAGGGTACAGCAGTACCTTGGTGATCACGACAGCAGTAGACAGACCGTGGTGCAAAAAAGGTCGACATGCCACAAGGTAAGACAACAAGAACACATCAGTGATGTCACCGACAGCGAAACTACGGCACGTGCCAAGCCTCCGGTATGGTACACTGCTTGAACGAAGTTCCCATAAAAACACCCCCAAAAGAGACAGACGGTATGTGCCCAACTGCGAACACCACGGCACCAAACTGTACTGTGCACGAGGGCCGACGTGAACCCAAACACATTGCACGCTCCACTAATGTCGGAATATGTGTGCTGAGACAGCAACAACCAAGCTGAATCTACGAACCTCAGGGCTTTCTGCACCGGCAGCACCAGCTCATCGGCACGGTGAAACATTGAAGCGGCAGCCACGTGCTCGTCGAAGTCCGAAGGTCTGGCTACACCCACGGTCTGATTTATTGCAGCATTGCAGCATTGCAGCATTGCACCAGTCAGGCAGGAACGCAGCGCACAGACCGAGCGAGTGGATGGGGTTTCATCGCAAGTGTGAGTGGACGTGATCGGAGGTGCCCAACCGGGGACGCGTGAGCAAAGCAAAGGAATGGACGGAGAGAAAGCGGTAGCGACACGCGTATCGGATGTACGACGATCTCTAAAATAGCAATGGCACTGACTGACTACAACAGTTGTGGCATCCGACGGTAGTTCGTCGCCCAAGCTTCTCTAGGAAAACGAAAAACGAACCTCGGAACGGCTGACTGCGCTCGTAGTTCTCTTATCTCTTCGCGGAGACACGAAGCGTGACAGGGTCAAACTTGCGTTCGAGACTGCACGAGCAAAGAGCTAACCACATCCACAGGATGCAAGCGACCAAAGGGGGGCGGTTAACACAAACACAAACACAAACACAAACACCACAAGTGCCGAGCTGTACGTTGGGGTCGGAAGGTAACGAACAAACGTCGGATGTTGTTCGGAGATTTGATGTTTCTGACAGCTACATAGCTCTTGGAACTACTCACGAACGTGTGGGCGATCGGCTGCTGCGTCCACTGCCAGAGGCTGTGGAACTCGATCGGAGTTATGCCAGACTCCGCGCACGCGTCGGCGAGCACCTGTTTGTTTCATTTTGTTTGGGTTTCGAACGTGCACAGCCAGAGGGAAAGGGAAAATGTAATGCTGCAGTTGGCAGCGAGAGAGCAAGCAAACCACGTGGCATTCGGCCTCGCCAAAAATATAAGGGTTGTAGTTGACCGTTTGATGTTGACCGTTGCCTGTGAACGTGAAAAGCACGAGGCAACCCCCCCCCACAAACAAGCAAGCACGCCGGAGAACTTCAGCAAGGGTGAACGATTCCCGTGCTAGGGCCGCGACGAACTATTGCACACCAACGGTCTCGTCCATGTAGGTACTGTAAGTTGATACATGTACCTCAACTTGTCAAGGAATGGCATTATTACAGCACAACAGCAGGGGTCGTTTTGCTTACGAACGAAACCAAGCGCGCGAAACAGCAATGGGGTAGATACAGGGACACGATCATACAACATCCCTTACTAACGTCCATGGGTCGTGTTAGCGCGACCGCGGTACCACTACTTTAGGTTGAAAGAAAATATTAATAGTGTAGGTCGGCACTCTCACAGGGTACCGTGGGTCAATTCCATTTGCGACAAGGAAGAAAACCACCACGCATCCCTTCGGAAATCACAAGAAAACAAAGCAGAGGCCACTAGCCCGCCGACAAAGCTAAGCTGACTTTGAGCGACCCTTAACGCTATTTACGATTTGCTCCGCCTGGCTTTGCGCCACTCTGTACGCTTCTCGACTTCCCCCTTTGATCCGCACGCGTTTCAACACTTCAAGTCCCAACACGTGAACTCACGCGGTACGACCAAAATTTGAAAAAACGATGAGTGACGAACAGACATGGCCACAAGCGGAGCATCCACACGAGCACACAAGACCGGGCATACTAACGTATTTGCTGCTTGTCTTGAACTATAGAAGTAAAAGACAACAATCGAGCGGTAGGCTGCAGCAAAATTACGCGATATGGTTCACTTCCAGTTGCAAGTGGCGAGGGGCGCTCCAGATGTCTAGATAGTTCGGGAAGGGTGGCTTGAGACACCATTCAGGCCCCACCATTTCTTTTTCGTTTTCTTTTCTCTTTCCTTCCTGTTTCCTTTTATTTTTTCCCTTTTCTCTCTTTTTTCTCCCTTATTCCGTGTCAGATGGCCTTGTCTCTACTTGCGTTGTGAAGTACCAAGATTGAACCAAGGGGGATTACCTCTTTCTCTCTGAAACGTGATGCTGACTCCTAGTCTCAGTTGTTACCTCGCATAGCGCGCAGAGGGAGCAGAGGACTCCAGAATATCTGTCGTTGATTTCTATTGACTTGCGGACCCCTCGGGGCCAGTTTATTTGAGTTACCTTTTTAGGGTAAATTAGCCTGTGACCGCGGGAATCGACCGCGTCAAGTATTGGATTCGTACGGACATATGAAGGTACTGGGTAGAAAGAGATCGGAACGGTTTGTAATGTAAAGACAACAACAATAACAATTCCATCCACACACCGCAAAAACAGGTTGACTTATCGAATAAATTCAGATTTACGTCGCGGCGATACAGCAGTGAAAACGTTATGCTGTCGCGGAAAAGCGGCGAAAGTCACACCTTGGAAGGCTTGTACATCATGCCGCCCTTGTCATTGGGAGATATGCAGAACACACCCATGTCGAGCGAGTGCGCCAGTTCCACGTTCTCCCTATTTCCGTCACTCTCGCCCTCCGTCTGGTTGGTGCCTGAAGCATGGTATGACCCCACGAACTGCAGTTGATAGGTGGCCACGGAAGACACCATCGCACGACGGCGTCGGGAAAAAGACGACATCGACGTGATATTGACGTAAGTCTCGGCACCAAGGGAACGTCTTGGGAGCTGCTACAACTATTTGTAGATGCTTCCAAGGATACCAGCAGTAGCTTTACAAGAACACAAATCGGCCTTCTCTAACGGGCTGTTGTAGATGTACTGTATCATCACATCGTGGGTCACAAACGGGCTTCACGCTGCCTCGTAGCTGCTGCTGCGAGAGCACATACAGCAGACACCGGGTGAAACGAACGCCTTCTCGGAAAGGGCAAACGGGACGGGATTTGATGGAAACCAAACCCAGCGCGCAACAGCGCCTGCAAACACAGTACAGTTAGTAATGCACCGGTGACCATGTAACCCCGTCTTCACAAGGCTACACAAACGCGGCAGGTAGCCTCATCATCCGTCCCTCACGTGGTAGTGGATGTTCATGCAGTCGAACTTCTTGGTGGAAATGGTTGCCTTGATCACATCGGCGTGGGCGTGAGTGCTGAAGCCAACCCAGCGGATCTTGCCTTTGGCTCTGAACTCTTCCACCACTTCCATGCAGCCACCTTCCCTCAGCGTCCAGTCCAGCTGCTCGAGGGAGTTGATGCCGTGGAACGAGAAAATGTCCATGTACTCCACCTGCACATCACATTACATACACCACATGTCACCGCGTGTTCTCGGACCACGCAACACCAACCACCCACTCGCTTCGTGTGAATGAACAAGCGTCGTCTACACTCCTCCGATTTTTGTGGCATGGGTAGCATGGATGGGAAATCAGGAACGGCCTGAAATAATACTCTTGCGTTGTCTGCTGCTCACATTGTGACAAATGCCTGACGGCGGCACGGGAGATCACCTCAGTTTCATCTCACACATCTATCTTGAACTGCTTGAGTCAGGTTCTGTAGATGGGTCATATTTTTGTTGAGAAGCTGGATCGTTGCGCCGCCAGGCGCGGGGCTTGGCACGTCGCATATATGCTTCTCCCAGTAAATACTAAATTCAAGCAACCACACTCACCACTTGTACACGCTTCCACGGCTACAGGTGGGGGCAGGGGTTGGCGCACCGCACGTAAACAGCGCAAAATAAAATTCAAGCCGCTGAGAACAGTAACGGCCTCGCACTCTACACTCCACGCTCGCATTGCTGATTCCACTCTTTGCCACTCAATTCTCCAAAATAATCAACAATATTGCGTCGTAGAGGTCAATTGGCAACCAGTTTCTGTAGCGTCATTATTACTAGTAGTGCGACAAGCTATATATTTTCTTGCTCGCCTGCAGTTTCTCGAAGGACAGCTCCAGGCCCTTGCGGAAATCCGCCACGTCTTCTTTGGGATTGGCCTTGCTCTGTAGGATGAATGAGGACCTGTCGTGCTTCTTGAGGGCTTGCCCGAACTGGATCTCGCTAGTGCCGTACCCCTGCCATGCCACACCACGCGTGTTCCGCACCGTTTCATGTTCGGAAAACTGAACGCTAGCGTTAGACGTAACTACATCATGACTAGCTAGCGCCGGTAATGTCGAGGCACATGGTGCTGCGGCAAAGCGCTTCAAGGTCCAACGTGAGCTGTGGCACCAGCACTGAACACCACGCGCTTTTTAGACCAAGAAGAAAATTAGAGAGAGAGGCAACGCACGCCGGGCCGGATGAATAATCACTTTTTTACCTCATTCGTGGACCTTCGTGGCCTATCTCTTCGATCGAATACGGATACGGCAAGCAAGTGAATCGTTGCAATTTGCGTCAAACGCCGTGCTCTCGAAGCAACAGCCACCTCCCTACGACAACAAAACAAAACATCAACCAAACCGCGTGCTCCTGCGCCAAAGGATGGTCTGCCCCCCTGTACAATATATCTTCGTCTTTCCCCAGACACGACGGGTTCTGCGGTGCTACAGCAGTCGCTGGTTGCATCAGCGAGAATGATTCGAGGGGCTCGATACTACTGTAGATGCCATCAACACCAAATAACACACGACACATGCTCACCTGCGCGGTCTCGAAGTGGTTGATACCCAGTTCCAACGCCCTTGGTATGATCACACGATAAGGAAGGTCGATATATACCGCACAGCAGTATCGGGGCAGGGATAATGGATAAGGTTGGGAGGGCATGCGATGAGACCGGTCTCAGACAGATGCTGGCGGTCGGCGACAGATAGAGGGGGAGGGATTGTACATGCTGCTCATCAACACCAGTCACCACTACCAACTACAGACGTACGGCAGGGTGGCAAGTGTTCGGCAGGGCATAATGCGTTTCTAGTTTCCGTTGGGCGTGGCGCACTGCACGACACGAATGGTACCCGAAGTTAAGTGTCCATGTACTGTACCGTACTGCTGTTGTTGACACCCACCTGTCAACGATGGCTTGGAAGTTGTCCTCGCACTCCCTAGGGATGTCGGTGTTGCTCGTCGTGGTCTCTTGAGGTTTCCATGTAATCTGCTGCCGCATCCCGCCGCACGTGATGATCGGCATCTTGAGCTCCGTCTTCCCGAACCTGACCTACAGTACGCAAGCATTAGAGCCCGACAGGACACGTGCGATGAGGACGTAGGAAGATGAACAGAAGCATCCCAAGATAAATGCCTATGCCGCAAAATTTNATCGACGTCTTTCGTCTTCCGTTCGCAAAAAGGTGACAGTCCCGTTTTGCGGGGTTTTGGTATTCAGGTTGGTGTGTTGCCAGCAGTGAGCAGGGAGAGAAAAAACACGAACACCCTCAATAGCCAGCACGTACTACCGTCTGTTCACCTCTAGTGCGGTTTGTAGCAAGCGCAGTTTTCACTNCCCGCTGAGTTGGGAATCAGTGTCGTGAAAGCGCGCTGAAACCCGCAGAATCGACGTATTTCGTCTTCCGTTCGCAAAAAGGCGACAGTCCCGTTTTGCGGGGTTTTGGTATTCAGGTTGGTGTGTTGCCAGCAGTGAGCAGGGAGAGAAAAAACACGAACACCCTCAATAGCCAGCACGTACTACCGTCTGTTCACCTCTAGTGCGGTTTGTAGCAAGCGCAGTTTTCACTTAGTAGGTCGATCACAGTTTCTGAGCAAGCTTAACGAAGCCGCTCAACGACGCCGGGAGCGTGTAGCCCTCTCTGCTGCTGTGGGTTCTGGATCTTTAGTTGGGTCAAAACTTGGCCCAAACTTGTGGAAGTAAAGATTCATTGTAGTCTCCTCACCACACCCGCGCCACGCTCACACGCGCACACTTCAACACAGCAGCCGCTACCCTCCAAGTAGACATGAGTGCGCTATCGAAGGCTTCGCGTCTGAAACGCAAGCCAGTCGAGAGTTCCAAACCACCCTCCAAGCCCAAGAATGCGCTGGAACCCGGCAACCCCCTGTGGGTGTGCCTCGACGTGAAAGACTGCCCCGACGGTCGGCTCGCGGTCCGCACGAAGCGTGTCTTCATTTTTTATGTAGTCACAACCGTTTTTTTTTTTTGTCTTCTTGCGTCATTTTCCAGGTTCTAGCACGTATTGTACTGCGTCATCTTTTCCTCCTGTGGTTCTGGGCTTGCGTTGTCTTCCCATGCGCACCTATTGCTACTGTGCATTCGTTTGTAAGTAGTCACATCTGATTTTTCTTTTGTTTTGAGTACTTCCTGCGAAGTCTCGGCGTTCCTATCTAATACAAATTTTGCACGGGAATGTTTAGTATAGTATAGTATGTTTAGTAGAGTATGGAGAACCTGTACTAACGGCTGAGTAGAGTAGAGTATGAGAGAGGTGAATACTCTACTCACCTGAGTAGAGTACAGAGGTCAGGTACTGAACTCAAAGAGTATGTTTAGTAGAGTATGAAAAGCCGTACTAAACCGCAAGAGTACGTTGAGTAGAGTATGAAGAGCCATACTAAAATGTGAGTATGAGTAGAGTATGAAAAGCCGTACTATACTCAAAAAAATGTTTAGTAGAGTATTGAAGAGCCGTACTTACAAAAATTTTAGTATAGTACGAAGAGCTGTACTAAACGCCACAGTATTCTTAGTAGAGTACGAAAAGCTGTACTAAACGCCACAGTACGTTTAGTACAGTATGAAGAGCTGTACTAAACGCCACAGTACGTTGAGTACAGTATGGAGAGCCATACTGAACGCCACATTGAGTACAGTATGGAGAGCCATACTAAACGCTTAGTACAGTACATGTAC
>CACKRE030005075.1:9021-24365 GCA_902602495.3 Ectocarpus sp. CCAP 1310/34 | reverse complement strand
AAAAAATGTTTAGTAGAGTATTGAAGAGCCGTACTTACAAAAGGTTTAGTTAGTACGAAGAGCTGTACTAAACGCCACAGTATTCTTAGTAGAGTATGAAAAGCTGTACTAAAGTGTGAGTATTACTCTACTGGGCGAAAAGAGCCAGATACTTACTCAATACTCGGGTCAGTACTAATAGTACATACTATACTAAACATTCCCGTGAAATTTTGTGTTCCTCCATCTGGCCCCTCTTTCATGCGACACTCATCCTTCCCATCAATTACAACATTCCCGCCCTTGGTATCCAGCCTAACCCACCATTCACATCACTTCCCTTCCACCATCACCTAGACACAGCAACCCAGAGGACGGGGGGGCCGATAGGCCCCCTACGTCCGGAGACCCTTGCAAGTAAAGTATCTGTAGAGGAGATGAACAAAAAAAGGCGTTGCCGGTTCGCAAAATACAAAATACACTAAAGGCTTGCAGATGAACTGGCAAGCCTGAGGCAGGCTTGCACGACTTGCGGGAAACCCGTTGAGATAATGCTGCTGCAGATGGTCATCCCACAAGGTTTTCTGCGATCTCGTACGTATGCATAGTGTGCTCTGTACACATGTCTTCGCAAAGGACCATGCGTCCGGGAGACCATACTTGTGAGGTCAACAACGACGAGATTTTTCCATGCATACAACGGCGCGGGTTCCGAGAAACAGAGGTTACAGCTCTTTTAGGTTGTAAAATCGTGGCGCCACAAGCAGAAGCGAGATAAGGAGAGCCAGCCGTGATTGGCTGCCAAGGGGTCTCCGTCCATGACATGACCAACCATGACTCTGCTACAGCAGTTCTGTCGCTGCCTGCCGTGTACATAGACGTGCTGCGCTTGCTCCACATACCTTGGGACAGTCCCATGTCTTGGCAACCTTGTCCCCTCTGTGCTTCTGGAGAGGGTCTGTGCGGTTGACTATGACTTGATACGACTCTCGCAGCTTGCCAAGAAGCTCGGCGTCACCCAGGCCCTTCTCGGACAGGCGAAAGTACTCCGCTCTCATCTGACGAAATATCTGAAAGATAATGTCGCGTCATTCATGTGGGTGTTCACCGCGCGAATCAGCAAAGACGGCGACGAACAGGTTGAGATGATGCACAACGACAGAGGACGAAACGATCACGTGAAGAATGGCATGGTATTGTGCTGCGAAGAGGGGAGGCACGGGCACACCCACCCCAATCTCACCACGAGTGGTCGAAGATTGAGATTTCATCTGCGAAGGCACTGCTCATAGACCTGACTAACAGTTGTGTCGTGTAAGTTTCTGCACCTTTTTGTATGTATACGATTTGTTGCCGCTACACTGAAAAAGCCGGTTGATATGGCTTCGATGTGCGCGTTAGCGACCGAAACAGGAAGATTTCATGTTGGTTCTTGGGTGCAAGTGTCAAGTGCTGGCTGAGTACCTACCGCCTGCAGCCGCATGCGCACAGACGGCAGGCGACGCCACTGCCGTTGCTGTCTCAGCATCATTACAACAGGTAGTGGAACATTTGGCCACCTTTATTTCATTGTCCGTGCTCGGGACCGCCAAACACTCCTGCTGAAGACTCGATGAAGCACCCATTGCTTTCTCCTCGCCGAGAGAGCGTCCTGCTGTGTCCTGCGTCCGAGAGCACACTGCCTGCAGTGGTTATGCTTGAGGCGCTCTGCTGATGCGGGAGGTTGAATCGAATTCCGCCGCTTTTTGCGCGCGCGTGCTTTTTTTTTTATTGCGGCCGGCGACCGATCCACCTACGAGACTCAATAATTGTTCAACGGCCAAAACGCCAACAACGCAGAGCGAGTCCATTGCGGTTTTCACATCATCCATACCACGGGCGCGAAGCGGAGGGAGGAGGGAGACAAGAGGAAGAGGGAGAGATAAGAAGGAGAGACACGGAAGAGATAGAGAGAGCGAGGGAGCGAGCGAGGGAGGAGGGAAAATATGGAGGAGGTTCTATCCCGAAAGGAAAAGCTCGCGGCGTGGCGAGCTGCGAAAGGCAAACCGTTGGAGGTAGGTACTGCTGAGACATTGACATTGCTCTCATCTTGCGTTGACTAAACCGTGGGTGCACCCCGGTGGACGCATCAGACCATGTCTTCACCCTCTGTTGCACCGCCCGCTGACATGCAACGTACAGAGCTATTTTCCCAACCAGCAGCAGCAGACCCAGCAGCAAATTCGTGTGCCTCCCGCGCTGGCCCAACGTCAACGTATGCACACGATACACACAGCACAGCAGCAGCAAGGCAAGCTCGAGACGCGCGTTTTCCGGGGAAGAGGTGCCGCGTATACATGTTGCTACCCCTTCGCGAGTACATCGTAGTCCTATCGTCCTTTCCGTACACCGAAAGACAAAGGGTAGAGCGAGTGCTGAAACCCGGCGGGTTGCGCTATTGGACCACGCGCTCGTAACTTCCTCCCGCTTCCTCGCGCACTCGCTGGCATCTACAGCAGTAGCCGCCGGCTCGAAGGTGGGGCACTGACCCTCGCACCTGGTCTTGATTGCCCCTTACATACAAAAGGCACATAAGGCAGCAGCAGCCGGAGGGGGAGGAGGAGGAGCGGCGGGAAAAGGAGCAGCAGCAGCTGCGGGGCGGGCAGGGAAGAAAGATGTGGCGAAAGGTGTGCTGCAGGCGAGGCCAGGTGCAGGAAACATGGTGAACAAAAGGACCGCTCCTCCGCAGCGCAAGCCGTTCCAGGTACACTTGTGTTCTCGCGTTAGCTGGGTTTCGATCCACGAATGAAAAGCTACAGAGTAGGGAATCCTTTTTTTTTCCCATTCATTTCTTCCCGACCGCTTCCTACAACATGTACCCTTTGGCCGTGCCTCTCTCTGGACTGCAGCAGTTGCTGTACCCGGAAGACTCACAGTTCGGGGGTCGTTTTCAGAGAACGTTTCCTCTGTGGTGCAAGAACAGAGGGGTTTAGCCGCCCTTCCCTCAAGGTTACTCTATGTATGCATAGATGCATACGCAATGCGGAACTCACACGCGCATTGCGGAGAATCGAACTCCGG
Source organism: Ectocarpus sp. CCAP 1310/34 (assembly GCA_902602495.3). Classification (NCBI taxonomy): domain Eukaryota; class Phaeophyceae; order Ectocarpales; family Ectocarpaceae; genus Ectocarpus; species Ectocarpus sp. CCAP 1310/34. The sequence goes on along the minus strand of CACKRE030005075.1, from coordinate 21,326 downwards.
ACCCTAAAAGCTATTCTACCTCACGGTTCTCTAGGTTTCCCACGCTGTAGCCGCCGGGAGACGTGAATTAGGATCAACGCTGCCTTTTCCCTTGTCGACAAACGGGGTGGGCTGTAGACTCGAGCCCTCGCCCCCCTCCATCTCCCGGTTCGCCAGACGATCTTCACACCAACGAACAGCAGGGAGTCTTCTCTCATCTCTGTCATCTCTCCTCCGTGGTGGTCGATACTATCCCGTGTACACTCATCGGTGCATCAAACCCTGTCACACCCTCATGGTGACGTCACCACATGTGTCCTCCCTCCTTGTTTGAAGAGCTGCATCCGAACGATCTCTCCGTATCTATCTGTATGGGCAGATCAAGGCTATACCCGGTCCCCAAAACTGCGCCCACCTCTCCCGCCCTCTATGATATGCATATGCATACACACGGGTTTTTTCACCAACCCACGCCATGATCACTCAGGGTGCGCGCTCCAGACAAGGCTGGCGGCCTTGTTGTAGAGTTTGAAAACTTTGTATTCCATGCTGTACAAATGATAATTATGCCGCTGTATCGTGCGGTTGACGTTTGGTACGCACTGCTAACGGATGCTTGTGTTCCCTTTCATTCGCGGCAAGGTGGACACAAGAAGCATACAGCAGGCCAGCGAACGCCGCGTACAGCCTGGAACTCCGATCCACTCCCTCAAGAAGCGCCTCAAGCGCACCGCCGTAGCAGCAGCAGCAGCGGTCAAACCAGCACCCGTACGTTCGGCACCAGCGGCAGCGGCAGGAGGGGGAGGCTCTGTGATTCCCACCGCTCGGGCACAGGGAAAGGCAAAGGCAGCTGCGGCTGCAAGAGTGCCAGGGCATATGAACGGAGTGAGTCGGAGCTTGGACTCTGCGAGGACGAAGGAGGTGTCGGACTATCTCAAGAGCCAGATCAGCGAGGCCAACATGCTGCTCGAGGTGAGCCAGGTGTCAGGCGATGTCGCCCCCGGGCGATCTGTGGTACATGCAGTTGGAAGTGAAATAGCACATAGCACGCGTATGAGTATGAGTATGAGTATGAGTATGAGTATGAGTATCAGTATCAGTATGACCTTTGTTTTCTTGGTGCTCTATGACGCGTGTCCTTCCTGTGCCTGCGTGCATCATAAACCTCGCTCGCGCTTGCTCGGTTAGTGTGTGGTAGAATCGAGAGTTGCCTCAAATACAGCTTTGGAAATCATCCTCGAACTCTAGCCTGCATAGGCTACGGCGTATCTACGTGGGTTGGGTTTGTCGAGTGCTATCCTGGAAGCCTACGGAATCAGTGCACAGAGGGCGGCAGCCGTCAACCGGCGGTGATGCAACCGTACCTGTCCGCAGTAGTATTTTGAAGAGTCGACCGAGTCTTACACCTTAGCAAAGTCAACAACACCGCAAGGCTGCTCATCAGTGTTGTAGAGCGATACTATCGGCGGGTAGTGGTTTCTACCACAAAAATCAAATATTTATGAATAAAGCATCTGAAGTGTTTCTTCCGTGCAAATGGTGTGCCGGGTTGTTCAGATCGCGGGCGTTGACGCTGCGCGCACGCTATTGGGAGACCTGCTGTATTCGGCCGGAGGTGGACGAGGAGTGGGCGAGCTAGCGCTTTACTGGGCGGCTCGCGCAAAGCTGGAAGAGGTGAGAGTGAGGGGGTGTCGTGGATGAATGCTTGGGCGGATGCAACGGGACCGATTCTTCGACTGCAGGGCCCTTCATCAGCGTTACACATTTAAGAGTTGTAGATCGCGGTGGAGGTACAATTCTTCGTCGCGAATCGTCCCGTTTCACCACACGATTACAACCTCCAATGATATTTGGCAACGTCACTCCGACCTCTACAAGTACGTTTGGTTTTTGACCACTCCCAACGCTGCCGTACGGTACTGTATGGTTTGAGAGGGCAAACTGTATGGTTTGAAACTGCCGTCGCCATCTTACGCATACATATGCCGGCACCGCCATGTCACGCTTTTTCAGGACGCCGGTATGTATCTCGAGGCTAGGAAGCTTTTGGACGATGGTGAAGCGTACATCTCCATGCCTACCCAGCAAAAGGTCATGGCCAAGGTGAGTGAGCCTAACGCCTCATGGTTGACAGAAGCGAGTGTGCCTGGTCCAGCAAGGTACGGTACATCCGGGTGGTGTTGATAGGCATGTTTTGGCGAAGACCGCGACTCCCTCAGGAGAAGAGGGCTACTAACGTTCACAAGAAGTTTGGGGCAGTTTCATTACGTATGGCACCATTGGTATATCGGCTGCGTGGTTGGAGTACTGTGAGCATAGAGACGCACCCTACCAGCAGGAGCGGCTTCACACTGGAGCGGAGCATTTGCTTCGCCAGCTACGGTTGTGATGCTGGCATTCTGTTATTCCATACCAGGTACCTTACAACCTCACATAGCCCTCTTGTTGCGCCGCCCAGTCAAGCTACTTCGTGTTCACATCCGCTGTGAAGTGCCCGTGCTTGACCCTTTCGGCTATTTGAGTTGGGCTTGATCCAAGGCTCAACGTCTGCAGATTGCCTAGGTATTGCGTAAGTTTCAAACCACACATATGGTGCTGGCTGGCTGAATGCAGCAGCTCTGATGTACATTGGTGTTGATTCGTCAGACGTCAGCCTCTTGGGTGACGCCACGTCCTCTGTCTCTCTTGCCCGCCTGCTTGTCTTTCTGTCTCCATCCCGTGATGCTCTACACTCTTCTCTAGGTCGTGGCCGCCTTCGAAGGCCGCATGAACGCCCGTGCAGAAGCCGACATCGATCGTCTCCTCGAGGACTCGGTCGATGGCTTGTCTCTCAACAACTCTGCCGCAAACAGCAACTCGCCCGCGAGGTATGTTGTGACCCAGTGCAGAAGGGTAGGGTAGGGTAGGGTGGGGTGGCAACCCCCGGTACTCTATGTATCCTTGACAATGGAGGTCCCCGAATAATTCGGTCCCCCTATGTATGACGGGTTGAATTGGTTGGCATGGACGGAATGACCAAGTTGTGTCACACATTGAATAAGGCGGCTGCCCCATGTATGTTGCTCATTCTGCCAGCTGCCCACCACAGCCTTGGTCGTTGAACCACTGCATAGGTGTCTGGCGCTATATTAATATGGACCGTGACGGCAGCGTCGTCGATACCCTACGTGTTTGGCACGCTGAGAATATTCAGTTGTCGCATCATGGTGCTCCCCAATCCCCACACCTGCTCTGTGACAACCTCGAAGCGTTACTTCGAAGCTAATGAAGAGATAGACAGGGCGAAGGCAGGGAGAGGGCGAAAGCTACTGTTGTATCCATCTTGTCTGTCGGTTCTTGCTGGAAGTACAGTATAAGGATTATGTCCAGAAGAGAAGGGGGTTGCCCTCGGGCAGCTCGGGTGTTCAGCGCCGTCCTCGCTCAAGTTGTTCCGCTCTGTGTCGTGGTGCTTGATATTGACCTACCCTACTTGCACCGCCAATCTGCTGCTTGACTGCTGCTCCCTGTTCCGAAATTCTGCGAATGCTTGTGTGGTCGCTGGCGGTTGACTTTCGCAACAGGATTTGTTGGCACAGTGCCCTTGGCCCTACCCGTGAGCCCTGTTCATGCCTCGAGGTAGATGGTGCAAAATGCTGATTGTAGGTCGTTGAACCCATGGATGCCATGCATTAACACAACGTATCCGATTACTTATCAACAACATAGCACATGACCCATCATTGCACATCGTTGACCAAACGCTGCCTTTATCTTGCCCGTCAATCGCCGTGTCGCTGCTCTTGGCTTTAATACCTAATACCTACCGTGTTGGCTGTTTCATTTCATACCCCGATGGGATGGCTTGGGGTGTCGGCTGGTTGATGCTCCGTGGTGGTTTTCGACTTTGAGAGCGCAGCTCCGCTCCGTTCCGCTACGACCCGAACGATCTGAGCACGGAGGATGACACTGGCAGCGCGCAGTCGGCCATCAAAAACCTCAACTTTTCCAAGATTGCCAAGGAGAGCGGCGGCCGCGGTGGTGCCAGCGTGGACCGTGCTTCCCGTGCCGGCTCTAGCACGAGTGGCAGCGGTAGCAACACGAGCCTTACGACAAGGAGCGGGGCCTCGCCGGATTGGATGAGAGGTGCTAACGAAGAAGTAGAAGAAGACGAAAAAGATTCGCAAGCCGCTTCGTCAGGTGCAGCCAGTACGCCGTCGTATGTTAGCGTAGTGTCTGTCCGTCGCTGTCAAGGCATTTTTGAAGCCAGCACCGATCACGATCAATGGTGTCCGCACGAAGCGAAGCGACGATGAGTATATGTGGTGGGAAAAGCATTCCAACAAATACGAGGGTCGCTTCTGCTGAGCACAGCTAGTTTAGGGTTATCTTAGAGTCGCACGTCGCTCCTACAGGGGAAGGGCACCATTCTTGTCTGGCTTAGGGCAAGGACTGTCGGAGGGTCTTCGTTTTACACACTCTACCTTTTCTGACCCAGCATTGAACAAACGATGGTTGGGTTAGGGCTGGAATTGGAGCTTTCGAAATGTTGGAAGGAATCATTGGCGTACGGCTTCCTCAGAAGTTGCAACACGTGAATACATGCACCTGGTTATCCGCTCCAGGTGCAAGTGTTTTTTTCGCTGCAACGTTTCGCGTGGCGAAGGGTGCGATACGGCCTAACCTACCCGCGCTTAATAGTGCTTTTGAAATATGTCGGCAACACATGGCTCTTTGTTTTCCCCGGCAAGATAAGTCTCCATAGCTGCTTGAGCAGGATCTCTGCGTGGTGTCTCATCGTGCCTAATGACTTTCCAATTGAACTCGTTGGCGCTCTTGGGGGAGCGTGCCTTCAGCGGTGGCCGTGAAAGCTGCACTCCTGCTGTTGCGGCGCATTGCGTTTTCTTCATGTGGGGTTGATCGAAACGTGCCAGTTCTGTTTGCCGTTGAACTCGTGTGCTGCTGCTGTGGCTTGTGGTGTTCTGGGGTTAGCAGGGGCCAAGGGCGGCGCGACGGCAAGTGGCGAGGGAATCGAATCCTTTTCGGGAGTGATCTACAGTGACGACGACAGTGATCTGAGCGTTAGCGATATCGACGAGGGTGTCATCGCACGTGAGTTGAACGTTGGACAGCCGCTGTAGATTATTCCATCATCACATCCATCACAGCCTGCAGCAGTTTTTGTCTGAGCGCTTTCGCCCGTGGATTGTGTCTGTTTTTCAACGAGGTACAGCAGTAGTATACTACGGTTTGGGGCTTCCCGTACATACGTAGTGTACGTGTGCTCTGCCGAGAGGCACCCCGTAGCCAAGAAAGAACGCCAGCGGTGTAGGGAAGGATTTTGACCCAAGGTTCGAGCGTTGTATCACTAAAAACCCTCCATACCACCCTGCAGTACCAAGAGTATTTCCTGAAATAACGAAAGCCTGGGACTCTCGGCACTGCGGTGTGTTTGTGGACGTTCTTAACTCTCGAGGGAAGGTCGAAGCAGACGACAACTCACGGTACGCATGGAAGCACAGAACACCAGTGTGTCAGTGAGTCCAGCCATGGTGGGAAGATTTCCCTCGCTTGGTGTGTACCAAAGAAGCTGTATGCACTCCACTACTACTATTATAGGCAAACAGGTCCAAGCCGCCGGGGTGCAACGTTGACGTTGGTTTCTGTTTCGTGCCGTAGGATAGAGCATGTAGTAAGACTGCTGCTGTTTTCGTGTTCCTGGTGGGGGACCCGCGCGTTGATTTTATCGCGGAAGGAGCTGTACATGATACATGGTGTACATGATACATGGTTTGTAGACAGCGATCACTTGGTGTACGAAGAGAGTCACAACCTCCCACAAGCTTTGTGCCTGATATGGACATCTCAATAAGGATACTACAAATATTCATCACAGCCTCCGAAACCGGAGACGTGGTGTATGGCTATCTCGCTGTAGGCATCACCGCGCGTCGCGTGCACGTTCGACAAACCACCTCAATGTCTAGCGCATGTTCCATTGCCAGGAACGGCTGCTGTGTGTTGGTTTTCGAGTCTGCGCGCCGTCTAGATGCCCTTGTGTGAGGAGGCAGTATCGAAAGCGAAAGCAGCTCGTGTTTGGGTTAGGCGAGACCGCTTGATTCAGCGCTCTGCTGCGTGCCTCCCTTATGTCGTGTCGGCGCACTGTACCGCCTACCGTTTGACGTACTCCAAGCCATCCGCAGCCTTACCTGCCACGAAGCTATGTCCTCACTTGTACCTACCTGTATGCCCTGTTTGACTCCAAGGAGCCAATGCCTTCGCTGCCGAAGAAGATGCTCGGAAGGCTCGCATGGAGGCAGAGGAGGCCGGTCGTGTACCCGGTGGTGTTGCCAGGGACGTTGTTGATGATGGTGCTGGGGCCAAGGACGGGAGCTTGCGTGAAGAGGATGTGGTCGCGGAGGTGCCGGAAGGGGCAGACCTGGATGCCGGTGCCGCTCGTGAAGCTACTGCTGGTAACGTAAGTGCAGCGCCGATTCCGTCGGGGTCTTGTCGTTGGCAACTACTCTATAGCTGTAACTCGGTTTAACTGTCCTGTTTAGGTGGTACTATTCCCTGTCATCACGTGCAACATGTACATGCAATGCCGCCAGTCCAAGGATCGAACATTGCGGGGTCGAGTGACCGACCTGTGGTTCGAATGTTGTTTGTGGCGTGAGCAGACCTGTCTTAACGTTGTGTCCCTATTCAGAGGAGAGGAGAGGAGAGGAGAGGAGAAGAGAGGAGAGGAGAGGATAGGCCCCCTTACCCTTATTCTTCCCTCGGTCCTGACATGCATGTACTTTACGCGAGTACTCTGTAGCTACAATGTGGTAGGAAGCTGAGCCGGCTGCCTTCAATGCATGTTGGTGTTTCGTCAACACTTCCGGTATTGTTGCCGTTTTTGCCATACAACAAACCTCGCGTTGCCTCATTGACCCGCCACGGGCAAGCGGTTCCCCGGCCCATGTAGCTTTGACGTGTACCTTTACCTGTGCAAATCCTGTGCATACGCACGGTTTGGTTCAGGATGAGCGCGCGAAGAAGAGCGGTGCCAACGGTGACAGCAATGACCGTGGCGTCTCCTCGACTTCCTCGTCCACGCACATGGCCATGGCTCCCCCTCCGCCTAAGCTTGCCACGGCGGCGGCGGCGTCGGTGGCGATGGCGATGGTGGCTCCCGAGCCCCGGAAGAGGAAGGGTACCCCCCACCCCAAGCCACTGGTGAAGAGGGTGAGAATGATTGCCTCGGGCATTCGAACTCCACGACTAACTTCTTTAGAAGCCGGAATCAAACCACTAGACTGGTCAGTGTCGACTAGTCTAGGCGAATGGTTTGGTGTGGTCTTTTAAACCTTGTGGCTTGACCTGGTGCTTGTGCAGTCGCTCATCTTGGCTTAGTCGCCTTGTATGCACAAGCATCTTTTTGCCTTGTTGTATTGTAGGGAGGGACAAAGTCTTTTTGAAGCGGTTGCAGTGCTGACCGATCTGAAAAAGCGGAATATTCAATCATATGTACGACACTAGTATACTTTCATTTAGAACACCTCGTCGATCTACCCAAGCTTGGAATGTGTTTGTTGGACGTTTCATATTGTACCAACGTGGTGCATGTGAGATTTGCGACAGGTGGTGCGCAACCTTTAAGGGCGATTGGTGATTGGATGTCAGCGTTTCCTCCATGCTGTGCCGAATCTCAACGTTATGATCCACACTGCATCGTTTCTTTCACGGTGTCCCGTTTCTGTTCGGTTCTGCTCTGTTGTGTATCCAGACCACCCCGAGGCGCGGCAAGGATGTCGACGGAGAAGAGCTCTCGCCCGGCAGTTTCATCACACAGGTGTGTTTGGTGTTCTGCACGTATGCTTTTTGTTTCAATGTTTTCGTACCACTCGCTCTCTCCGCGTTTAGTCGAACATTCTACTGCAGCATGAACGGCCCCTATAGAGTGCATGTGCCGTGCCGAACAGCGGGTTGAGGTTCCAAAACAAAACTTGTTTCCTTTTATTTCATCTCGAGAAGGGTTAAGCACGTGCTGCGCCCAAAATTACTCACGAAGAAGCGCATGCTACAGCAATAGCAGTGTTAGCCACGGATACAGGACGGCGCACTTCGCCGAGACTCGAGTTCATGATCTCGCCAATCAGCTGTCAGAAGCATACTGCATGATGCGTGATGCACGATGGTGTCGTCACCAAAGAAAGCGCCCTGGCGAACCGGCCAGCCGCATGTATGATTGCCCACATCGATCCAGCCCTTGAGATTTACTGGCCGGTCCGGTGATGTGCTTTGGACCGAGGTGTCCATGTCACGGCAGTTACACGGCAGGTACAACGAATGCTTGAAAGAAGACCTAGCGTGCCTATAACACGATAACACTATAGTAGGTTGTAGCTGGTGCTTGTGGTCACGGGCACCACTGTAACATTCGCCAATAGAAGTGCCATGAGGTACGGAAGGACAAAAATCTGGACAGGGTCACTAGCTGCAGGTCGCTAGGCAGAAGGGCGACCGCTTCTTGTACTTGCCCGGCTCGTTGGTGTTGTCATTGTCAAGTCGTGGCGCAAAGAAGCACCTGCCCCCCCCCCCTGTTGTTGGCGTAACACATGAGGCGAAACGACAAGCTGACTACAATAGTGCGTGACGCATGCTTTGGTACAATCTGAGCACCTGCTAGCAAGCTCCTTCTCACAACGATCATTCGAAGCTCTATACTTTCACTGCCCGCTGTTGTAGTCGAGCCTCGCTTGTCAGACTCGATCGATGTATCCTTATCCTTGTGTGTGCCTGCTTGGCACTGATTGGCTTGGTGCGGCATGACGGTCCAGGTGGAGGGAACGGGCAAGGACGGGAAGCGAACCCTGACGCCGGTTAGGAGGTGCGAGAGAGAGAGAGAGAGAGAGAGAGAGAGAGAGAGAGAGAGAGAGAGAGAGAGAGAGAGAACTAGCAACAGCAGTACCTGGTAGCTGTTAGGGTTTTCACGAGAGACTTGACGTGTGGAGTATGTATAGGTCACGAGCGAGTTTTTCGAACTAAGCACTGTAGCTTTTGCATGGCCGTGCCGTCGGTGGTCTTGACTATGATAGCTAGCTGTTGGTGTCGGTGTTTGTGTTTTACCGGATAAACGAGGTCGAGTGTCGATGGCATGCTCTGGTCGTTCGCTCTGTTGGATTTCGGTTTTGGCGTGTGGCTTTTTGTCTGTCTCGAGGTTGCTTTCGTGTTGTTGTCCCACCGCCGTGTGTCGGCTCGCAGACCAACTGTAGCTTTAGCGAGCGGATACTCAAGTGTGAAGGTTAAGCTTGGCCTGAGACGATGCTTTCTTTGCGTGCCGGAGTCAATACTGTCATCACTTGCACTTCTGCAGTCCTTCGCCCCTCAATGCCTTTTTTTTATCGTATTGTTTCAGGAAGCTTTGATGCACTGTTAATATTCTCGTGTGTACAGATGCGAGATAAGTATATACGGATTGTGCGATAAGAGGTGTACCAAGCCTCAATATTTCGATTACCATGTGGTAAGACGCTGGGTGCATCCATATTGGTGGTAGATTTACGAGTTGTCATGCACAATCGCTTTACTCCGTGTAGTCGTGTGCGGTTGAAATGTCTCTACCGCAGTGTGCCTACGGTCTAGGGTGCATACCTTTCTTGCCGCAGAAGAGCGAACACGATACATATACAACAGTCAGTATCCCAGTGCAAGAAACACTTACCCTGATGTAAAATGTACCATCAAAGCTGGTATGAGAGCATTGTACATCATGTCGTTCTGCGTTTGAAATACAGGTCGAGGCGAATCAGCGGCGTCGCTAAGGAGCCGACTCCCGCTCTTCTCAGGAAGGAAATGGAGGCCATGCTTTGAATGTTTTGATGAGCCATGCGGTATGTTGCCGCCTGGGGCGATTCATCGCTTGGATTTTCAACACACAGGAACAGAGCAAGCTGCGGTTAAAAATGGTTGGAGACCGCTCGCGACGGCTGATTTAGTGGATTCCAACTGCCTATACTGCTGCCGGTGCATGTTGCTGCACACCATCGTACGCACGTGCTGCTTTCGGTAGGCTGGTGATGGCCCTGCCTCGCGCATATTTTCATCATCAGCTAATCAGCTTGTCAGTGGCCTGCCTATCTTGTGTTGTACGGTCTAGACTATATATCCTGTCAAGCCATCCAGTCTAGCCATGTCGGCTGCAAAGATGCCCGCTCACCTGTCCGCGCCTGGAGCACGTTCGAAATACCGTACTAACCCCACACCTATTTCTTCTTGGCGCACAGTCAGCGTGGTGTTTTCGCTCGTCCTTGTCTATCAGGAATTGATTCATTGTTTTTGGAGACGGACTTGCTGGTATCCTTTTCGTGTTCGTTTGTTTTGGCGCAGCCGCCTAGCTTGGTTTGGACAGCGTAAGAGTCGATTCGGAAAGAGTCAGGGATGATTTGTATAAGCTTGTCCCATGGCGAAGTCAATGTTACATGTTCAGCAGGAAGAGCTACATGGGGGCAGGCCGCTTGCATAGCACGAGGATTTGTTTTCTCCATTGGACTTGGTGTGGCAAGCATTGCACTCCTCTCGCTCTCACGTCCCAATATGGTAGTAGTCCCAATAACGTGTATCAGCGCGATAGCGGTCTGCGATAATGGCCGGTCACCCGTTGGAGGCACTTGGTAGGGCACACCAAACACGCGTGTGCGCTGTTTGTACACCACGGAAAAACTTTGTTCTAATGACGAAAGCTCAATCCCAACGGTGCATGCTGTACTATTGGCGTCAACCGTTGTGCCCGCAAAGCGTCAGCTTGAAGCTCTTCCAGCATATATATGCGGGTTCTTCCGTCATTTTTTGGTTCGAGTTGTATCTTGGTGTTCAAGGCCACGGTCAACGCCCCCAAAGATCCGTCATCCGTCCGTTATTCGTAGTCTGGTCTATTTGTGTGGACGCGTGAGTCGTTCAAGACTCACTGTTCCAAACACACACTTTGTTGTTGCTACATTTATTGCCTGGCTGTTCATGCCCAGTCTGTAGAGAACGTGGTTGTAGCGTTTTCACCTCGCTGCTCGTAGATTCATCCTGCACGCGTGCGTGCGTTCTGTCTTTGAGGGAAAGATTGTGTTCGTTTTTATTCTTTCTCTAAAATAGCTTCTGTTTTTTTCTGCGTGTTTTGAAAGGTGTGCGTGTTTGAGTTTGTGGTTTTATGGGTGGGTCTGTTTGTTTTTTCTTTCGCAGTGGCTACAAAGCGGTTTGGGGGGGAGTACGGAGAACGAGGTTCGGATGCATGCAATGTTTTTTTTTTTTTTTGTGCATCCACCGACTGCAAAAAATTTGCGCTTGCAGCGGGATCGCAACCACAAGGCCGCGTTTTTGGCGACACATGTTGCATGAATGTATGTACTTTGATGTATGTATGCCCCCTGCTCCCTCCACCCACCTACCCAACTAACGCGAGGAACACAAGGGGTCGCCTCTAACAACAACTTCTAGTTAACACAATGCTACGCCAATTATCTTCGCTATCTCTCCGTTCATTTGGTTGGCTCGGAGGGAACGAACTGTGGCAGGCAGGCACCGGGTCGGAGGTATGTGTGTCTATGTGCGCGCGTGCTTGCGTTGCCGTCCTATCGTTGTGGAAGCCCGTCTGCGAGTTCTTTTTTCTTCGGTATTTTTGTACGTACATTGCAATGCATGATCATGACGACATTCGCACCACCAGCCGAGGTCGGTCTTACATAGTAGGCTACATGTGAGGAGGATATTTATATGGAGAACACAACAGCAACGAATCGTTTTTTATTTTGTTTTCGCCATCTACAGAAGTAGTTTTTTTCCTCGGTTCCCGCCCTCTTCAAGTTAATGCCAGAAGGTCAGCTTCTTTTTTGGTCTCTCTCCCTTACCCATCCATCTATCTATTATTAGAATCTACTACTTTCTTGGCTTCGACGTGAAACATACATGCATCTTTTTTCGCAGGAGGTTGTGGTGGGTTTATCTATCATCATCATCATGAGGCATAATAATGTACATACATACATTCCCACACACAAAAAAAAGAGAACGCGCCTTCTTACACCGAAAGTTACGTGCGACTTTTTTTTAATGTTATCACCCTACCTGTGGAGGACACCTGTCGGGAGTATAACCAACCATGAGTGCACATACAAAGTTGTTGTTGTTGTTGTCTTCACATTAAAAACCATCCCGGTCTCTCTATCCAGTACCTCCTTCTGTCTCAATCTCTCCGTACTAATCCATCACTTGACTCGGCCAATTTCCGTGGTCACAGGCTAACGTACCTAGAAAAGGTATACCAAAATAAAATGGACCCCAAGGGTCAGCAGAGCGATAAAATACAAGAAAACAAA
>CACKRE030005074.1:338057-378413 GCA_902602495.3 Ectocarpus sp. CCAP 1310/34 | reverse complement strand
TCTAGCCCTGCTCGCCAGAAAGACCCCCCCCTTCACCACAACCCATGTCTAAGAAAAAGCTTTTCGAGGAGCGAGGGGAAGAAGGGAGATGCATACTAAAAAAAGAAAACGAAAGGAAAGCAACTGATGTGGGGTACTCACTGTTAGGAACGTTTCCTGAGTTCATGAATCCGCGGGGCTCCCCGTTCGCGACTTTGTGCTTGCTTTTGCTGGCTGTGTGGGCTGTGGTGTGTATGTCCTGGTCACATCCTTCGTTTGTTGGTCTGCCCGCTCCGGGACAGAAAACTTGCACGCACCATGGAGTGTAAGCGCTCAATGGACTGCACTTGCCCGCAGTGTGCGGCAGCGTCTGCGCAGTTTTCAGTCGAGGACTTGAAGCAATTTTCGTCTGCGATTGACTACGGGGAAGAAGAGGGGAACGATTCCACCTCCCCGTCAGAGCCCCAACCGCCGATTAAACCCAAGCCCACTCCCAAGCGCAAGCCCAATCCCCGACCTCGACCTGCTGCCGCTCCAGTTCCAAAAGAAGGTGATCGTGAAGTGTAACGTCGTAAGCATACGCCGTTTTTCCTCAAAGGTGTTTGTGCGACAGATGGAGCGAGATGTTGACACATCTACAGTACTGTCTTCAGATTCAAATGCTACGCAACACCCAACGGCCTTGTATCACGGCATGCATCTGCAATTTACTGCGGCAGACTACTTATGCTGTATGCTGCTGTACGTCAAATCACATCGCCCCGAAATATAAACCAACAGTTTCAAGTGCCTTCGCGATAAATAGTTTCGCACGCTGTGGACAAGGAGCATCGTTTGCTGGCTGCACTCCTTTGTGTCTCGTAAGGTTTTTGCCGTTGGGCAATTTCCACTCGCCAAAATACCAAATCCAACCTTTTGCGTACCAGACACCGCCGTCGCTACGACGCAATGTTTATCACCTCACCCGACACATTCACGTAGTTACTCCTCTGCTGGCAGTTGCGTGATACATCACGTTCAAGGAACTGCTTTGGCTGACGTTAACTGGTGGCATGTGACGTGTTGGATGAACCTCGCACAACATTCCCCCGCTGTTGCCTTGTCCGATGATTTATCAGCGGTTCCCACAGCAGCGCCGCAACCGGCTGTGCCTGTAGTCGCGTCACAGAGCGGAGGTGCCGCTGATGATAATGGCGAAGATGGACCTCTGGAAGGTCGGCTCGTTTCAAAGGTAAAGCTTCCTACACGGCTGCCCGCTGCTCTACAACAGCAGACCTCGAGGTCTCATGTCGTGTTCATGATTTCAGTACTGTAGTACAAGTCTCTCGGTTTAGTGCCGGTATGTGCCCAGGAAATTCACCGGCACTAAACCGAACCGGCACTGTTCAAAGTACTGAGAACGAATTGGAAATTCAGCGTGTACCCGCCGAAAACACCGGCACTATACCGAGTACCGGCAATTTTCAACCGGCACTAATCAGGAACCTCTACTGTACCTTCATGTGGTCAGCAGTACAGATAAACAGAGGGAAGGTGGAACTGAATGCGGCGTGACCCATCCACCGGTTGTCGGCGCTATCGCAGAAATAGCCCCACTTCGCAAGAGACCTCGACATGCTCATATGTGCATTTGGTTGGCCTTCTAATCGCTATTCGTCCGCGATGGCAGAACTGGAAAGATCGTAAAGCGGCGTATGATCAAGTGCTGAGTCTCTATCAACACGCCATGTCGGACGATAGCGACGTATTTCGCGACTACGGTGAGTGGACAGATCTGAATTTGTCGTTATCTTCAACGCTTTTTTGTTCTTTCAGTGTGCCACGCCAACACATGCAAGGAGTCCTTAATCCATAGACGCTCAGCCCGACGCAATGTGAACCTTTGCTGCACGCACCATTAGCGACGCGCGGCGTGGGATTGTTTAGTTTGGCAGAGTTCTTTTAACATCAACCCCAAGTATGCTGCGCCAGTATTCTCTCAGGATGTCGTTGCACCTTTCCTCCCGATTTGGCAGCACCCTTTCTCAAGGGCATGGTGCAAGATTCCAACGCATCTTGTCTCGATGCGGCTCTGGACGCCCTACTGGCATTTGCCGACGGCTATGTCAAAGCCTGTGAGCACGCTCCCGAGCTAGCCCCAGGAATCGTGGCAAAAGGCTTGAGCGGTAGGCCAGGCACTGTAGCTCGGGCAGAGGCAGTGCTGCTCAAATTCATGGAGGTGAGGATATACATTGGTACACGACGGTTTTGAAACAGAGTCTTGTGTACTCGTCGATGTTCGCAAGGGCATGACTAAAGCGATTGCACAAAATTGGAGTACGCATCCGCCGCTTAAGGATATGTTCGTGCCCGCGCTAACGTCTCAATTGCGACCAACTTGTCCTCGTGTACTATGATTTAACACCAAACCCCTTTTTGTCTGGGTTACAGGTGGACACGCCTGATGTCGTGGCAGCCGTACTGCTGGAGGGGCTTTCTGACAAGAAGCCCAAGGTACCACCCGCCTGTGTTGGCATCCTCGCCAACGCGATTCAACTGTTCGGAGCGAGAGCAATGCCTCTCAAAGATCTCAAGGCTGCTCTGCCAGGTATCACGGCTGATGCCGGAAGCACATGGCGATGCCAATTCGATCGAACTGTTATAAGTATCCTACACGATTGGATGTCATTTGGCAGCTTTACTTTTCTGTTCAATCCTTCGAATGTGGTTTTTTCTACTGGCGCCAAGGAAGGGGCCATCGGGGCTATGATGCTGTCCTTCATCGCACGGTTTCATGTTACTAACTTCACCGTGTATACTATTTCTGTACCACAGGCATGTTATCGCACAAGGTAGTGGCCGTGCGTCAACAGGGGCTAGCATTGGCTGCTGAGATCATCAGCTGGTGTGGTGAGCCCATGCTGGCATCGGTCACTTCGGAGCTGCGATCAGCCCAAAAGACTGATCTGGATGGCCTTGTAAACGAAAAGGCAACAGGCTCGCCTCGGGTTCCAACACTTTACCTCAGGAAGGACCGGTGAGAGCTTGTATCCACGGATAGGGGCTTACTGCAGATTGTGGTACGGACACCGTCGTGTTCATGTTACCTCCATAGTTTCGTAACCGGGAGGCGACAAAGGAGGGGAACAGCAACATATCCACCATGGTTGCGTGTGAATGTTGATCTGTTCAAGAACTCAAGCGTCCTTCGTTCAGCAGCAGTTACCTGATCTGCTGCCTAGAATATCGGACTACTCCCAACGCACTGACCACAAGCTAAGGCGCTTGCATAATCCATTGAGTGAGGCCAGTATCATATTATCATTTTTGGCAGATAAACAAATAGCGATATTGTTCTGACGCGTTGTATCTCAGGCCATCGGAGTCGGACGAAGTCGGAGATGAGTCCAAGGGTCCCGGAGTGGAGGAAGTGTTCGACCCAAGGGAATTCATCGAACCGGTACATGAATGCGTGTCGAACTCTCCACCTTTCGTATGGCCCACTGCTTCCCAGGATGCTGCACAAGCTCCCAGATATTTCTCTTGAAGACAAAGAAGAATGTTGCCACTTGGGTCGCTGAACTGACCCCGAAGTAGTCAGAGGTGCACCGCGGGAGGCGACCAACGTTGCTGCATCTTACATTTTACGATGTGCCACAGCCCGAGCGCGTTCGAGAACCACAGGATTTTGCTCTTACTGCACTTTCATATCCGACCTGTACGTGGCATCTCGCTGTGGGCATGCTTTAAGGGGGGGAAGACAAGGGGTTGTGACGTTGGCTCTGTTCTCATACTTCAATCCTATACAAAAAAGAAAACCTTTCCGCCAGGGTTAGGTTAGGCATTCTATTGTCATCGGTAGAGGACACCGTGAAGAGGCGTCGTGCATGCCGGCACGTTCAGGTTTGCTACTGGTGCGGANGGGGCTAGCATTGGCTGCTGAGATCATCAGCTGGTGTGGTGAGCCCATGCTGGCATCGGTCACTTCGGAGCTGCGATCAGCCCAAAAGACTGATCTGGATGGCCTTGTAAACGAAAAGGCAACAGGCTCGCCTCGGGTTCCAACACTTTACCTCAGGAAGGACCGGTGAGAGCTTGTATCCACGGATAGGGGCTTACTGCAGATTGTGGTACGGACACCGTCGTGTTCATGTTACCTCCATAGTTTCGTAACCGGGAGGCGACAAAGGAGGGGAACAGCAACATATCCACCATGGTTGCGTGTGAATGTTGATCTGTTCAAGAACTCAAGCGTCCTTCGTTCAGCAGCAGTTACCTGATCTGCTGCCTAGAATATCGGACTACTCCCAACGCACTGACCACAAGCTAAGGCGCTTGCATAATCCATTGAGTGAGGCCAGTATCATATTATCATTTTTGGCAGATAAACAAATAGCGATATTGTTCTGACGCGTTGTATCTCAGGCCATCGGAGTCGGACGAAGTCGGAGATGAGTCCAAGGGTCCCGGAGTGGAGGAAGTGTTCGACCCAAGGGAATTCATCGAACCGGTACATGAATGCGTGTCGAACTCTCCACCTTTCGTATGGCCCACTGCTTCCCAGGATGCTGCACAAGCTCCCAGATATTTCTCTTGAAGACAAAGAAGAATGTTGCCACTTGGGTCGCTGAACTGACCCCGAAGTAGTCAGAGGTGCACCGCGGGAGGCGACCAACGTTGCTGCATCTTACATTTTACGATGTGCCACAGCCCGAGCGCGTTCGAGAACCACAGGATTTTGCTCTTACTGCACTTTCATATCCGACCTGTACGTGGCATCTCGCTGTGGGCATGCTTTAAGGGGGGGAAGACAAGGGGTTGTGACGTTGGCTCTGTTCTCATACTTCAATCCTATACAAAAAAGAAAACCTTTCCGCCAGGGTTAGGTTAGGCATTCTATTGTCATCGGTAGAGGACACCGTGAAGAGGCGTCGTGCATGCCGGCACGTTCAGGTTTGCTACTGGTGCGGAAATATCGAAGGTCGCAGCAGCCTCTGAAAACAGTCCGAAATCTGCGCCGGAACCAAGGGGCATCCAACATTTGTCACAGCCATGCTCATCGCCACGGACCGTACACGCCTGAACGGGGGTGTCAGCGATAGCTAGTGGCATCAGCTACTACGGTAAACCCGCAGTTCTGGAGATTGGGGTCAGTGGCGGTGATTATGGCTGTGACAAATGTTGGATGCCGCTTGGTCCCGGCGCAGATTTTCGGACTGTTTTCAGAGGCTGCTGCGACCTTCGATATTTCAGCTCCAGTAGCAAACCTGAACGTGCCAGCACGCAAGACGCCATTTCATGATGTCCTCTACTGCTGACAATGGAATGCCTAACGTAATCCTCAAAACTGACCTTATTTAATTGCCTTCCGTTTTTTGGCTCGTTTGACTTGAACTTTGAGTTTTGTGATTTTTTTTCTTGATTTCAAAGGAGGCCTGTGGAGGTAGACGTGTGAAACATAAGTTTTGAGCAGCCTCTACTGCCGTCCTGTGCGAAAATCAACGATTTCTGGTTTTCGCGATGCCTCCCGACTGGTCTTGTGTGTCTGTTGTACAATTTATGGACCTCTTGCGTTTGTTTTCAAAATTCGTCAATATCAAATTGCTCCTCTTCCCCCCCCCCCTTAAAGCGCATGTCAAGGTCCCAAGAGGAACATCGCCGTTCTACTGCTATTTACAGCACGATATCGAGCGAGGTTCACATTGGAAGTCTTTTCAGGCTTGTGTTTTCCAACCAGCTTGTTAAAAATAAATGGGTACAGGTTGACATCCTGTCCAAGCTACCCAAGACCGAATTCAACCAAAAGGTTGCAGCCACGAAGTGGAGCGAGATCTTGGAGGGCCTCAACATTGCCATCGAGATGATCGGCGATGTGCCTAAGCTTACTGCGGGCGACTACGGTGACATGGTGCAAAAGCTGAAGCGCCTGGGCGATCATTCACACGTTCAGGTGATGCATGCGGCCAAGCTTGTTTGGAATTGTAAGCTCAACAAATAGACTCCAGCAGTCACGCAGGTCCTTCTTGCCTGTTTTGTCACAGCCGAACAAGTGGTGGAGAGCGCCTTGAATCATGATATAGAGGGGTGGTCTGCGTGCGTGGACATGACTCAAGAGTTCGGGAATGTGCTTATCAAGTAAATGAGGATGGAAATTTAAGTTTGCTTCTCCCAGCAGATCAACACCCGTAACGATGGATTTATTATAGAACTTCTGGAATCATTTTCACATGGCCTCTTTGTTGTTGAAATACGGGATGTGCTCGTTCAACTGTCATGTCAGGTTGCTTCTACTTCGCACCGGCTTCTTTCTCTCATGGCGGAGGGACTTGGCCAGGGTTTTCACCCGTATTTCAGAAGCATTCTGGGAGCGATGCTGGTGAAGCTCAAGGACAAGAAATGCGCAGGCGTTCTTGGAACTTGCCTGGACAGAGTCTACGGGAACCCGCACTCGCTGGACCAAGTGCGTTCTACTCTGCCGGTTTTCGTGCTTGCTCAAATTCTTGTGGGGCTCACGACTCAAGATCCAAGATCAACTTGTGGTTTGAGCCATTGTTGACAGTGCTTCGTCATGTTTCCTCGAAAAATTTCCCTTTGACGTTTCACTGTTGTACGCATAACGAACACTGGAAACTACTCGCCAGGTGGTGGATGAGGTAGTGGCCGCCTTGGATACCAAGAAGGCAATACACGCGCGCGTGGCAACTCTTCGATGGATCTCTCGATGTGTGGCCAAGAGCAAGCCTGCTGTGGAGATCGCAACGCTGACGACTCTGGCAAAGTAAGGGAGCGCATTCGAGAAGGTCAAAAGGGTGTGTTTGATGTGATGTCTCAGCCGTTCTATCCTTTGTGGCCGTCTCTAACTTTCCATGTTTCCGTTTTTTTCACGAAGATTCCTACACTTCGTTCTCTGAACATATTGTCGCCAGGGCCACGATCCGCCTTGTGGATGATTCGGACCCCAAGATTCGAGAAGCCGGGAGCGCTACAGTCGCAGATATTGCCAACGCGTCCAGGTGACTCCACGCACTCGGTGTTCTGTCTTTTCTGTTTACTGTTTCGCTCGCAAGCAACTGGTACTACTTGTACCGTGCTTCGGAGGCAGTTACATTGGAATTGCCAAGGCCACGTGCCTTCTTCATGGAGAATCAAGACGCACGTGGCCACCCACACATTCTGAGCCTGCCGGCGTTGCGTGGATACACTGCTGCTAGTCTAGTTTTTTCTGTACGCTGCGCTGGGTGCCGGGTCTTGGAAGTGATGAACCCTGTTCGACACGGGGGTTTGACTTGCTTGACTTGCTTGGTTTTCGTCGTCCCCCCTATCTTATCTTGTCAGGGGTGCGAAGGGACCTGCCCCTCCAGTGTGGGCGGTCGTGCTGGAGCTACAGACTGCAAATGCGAGGTGTGTACCAACCGTGTCGTCTCATTGCGCACGTGCATCGTGGCCCCTGTCAGTAGGCATGTTTTCATCGCTTGGGTTGGGTTCTAAGTGAAAAAATAGTTGGATCTACTGTCGCGGCCACAAGCACAAAGAAATGGGGCTACAGCTTTGTGAGTGCAGCAACCACTGGATATTGTATGAATGCCCGCTTGAGTGCCCGCTTGTAGTGAGAGAAACGCTAGCATCGATATCTACTAATGGCGTTTCTTTGAAGCATCGGTAACGGTCGGTTGTTATCCGACTGAGTGTTTTGTCTATTGAAGAAAGGCAAGCACGGATGACAATGTTCTTCCTCAATCGTACCACTTTCAGGGCCTTCAAACGGATTCAAGGCCAGGTTAAGGGAGCAGCCAGCAACACTCCCACACAGCCTGATAAGGTGCCGTCGGCGCCTCCCCAGGGTCAACGTTCTGCGGGTAAAAGTACTTCGACGGCCGCCGAAAAATCAGCCGCAGGTACAAAGGACCACGATCATGTCTGCTCGTTGCTGAATTGCGATGCCGGGGGCCAAATCGTGAACGAACACTAGCGTACAACACAGCGAGTGCGACACTGTCGCCCGTTCATTGTGCTTCTCAAATTCTGACGAGTTGTTTCGGGTGACGAACACTTGAAGAAGTTTCCATCGGTTTCTACTCACAGGATGAACCTCTCTTCTCGTGTAACCATCGGGATTCATGCTCTCAGCAGGACCTAAACATGGAAGTGGCACCAGCTCCAAACCTCCTTCTGTGCGTGCTCGTGCCGCGACACGAGGCACCAGCAAACAACAACCAAAGCCCCGAACAGCACCGAGCTCGTCGGCGGGTCAGCGAAAACCTTCGGCTCCCTCCGCGAAAGGTGACGGTCGCCATGACCAACCGCTCTCTTGTGGTTTGCCGACACACACGATACACGACCTTTTTCCGCCCGTATACTTGTTGTCTTTCTGCAGGGCGTTGCGCAAGCCAAGTTCATGCCCAATTTTGTGGTACGTTCTTCAAATTTCACGGTTGGACCCCCCTGGCACTTTTCCGAATACGTAGCTTCAGCTCGAAGAACACGCCCGCTTTGATGCATGGCTTCTGTGATGGTCTTCTTGAACGCGCAGAGAGTGACGACGCTGTTGACGACACCGTTTCTATTACGCTGGAGGAGGCGGTCGACAAACTCGACGGGGCCGGGATCGAGGTGAGTGCGTGTCTCCACTTTTCCCTTACCCGCGTGTCCTTGACCGCGCAACACCGATAAATAGAGTATGCATATGTACTTGTGTAGGGTCTTGCCCTTGGTGTGTTTACGCAGTCGTACTTCTTTCGTTGTATTTCCCCCCGCCAGGGCTGGGGAGAGAGCATCTTGCCTGGTCTGCGCGGTACAGCCTGGAAAGAAAAGGTGGCCTCTATCGAGCGCATCACGCAGGGGGTCCAGTCAGGTGAGCTTGGTGTTTGGGAGTCGCGTCACAAGGAGAGCACATTGCTGGCAAAATTGCTGCAAAGCGTCGAGCCAAACAGAAAAGCCTCGTTCTTGTGAGGCATCGGTTGTTTGCTCGACTTGCCAACAATACAACAACTGTTGCTGCACGGCCCTCAGATCCTGGAAGTCTCCTCACTCCGGTGGTTATAGTGTTGGCGGCGCACACAAAACAGTTCAAGGACTCCAACTTTAACGTGCTGAAGGCAAGTTTCCTGGGTATCATCACTCTGCTGGAAGCTGCTCACGCGGCCGGTGTCGCGAAAGGGAACCAGGCAGTTGTGTCGACGGTGGTCGCACCAGCGGTGGAAAAGCTTGGAGACAGGAAGCTCCAGGTGAATAAAGCAGTTACCCTGTAAGTAAATGCTCCGGTTATACGATCGTATTTTTTTCTCTCTTCGTCGTTCCTCCACTCGCGGAGTGTATCAACGGGAACACTCTTTCGTGCTTTGGCGCCCTTGATATCAACGCACCCAGCTCGCGGGAATATGCCGGCAGGCATGCATTCGTCGTGAATGTCATTCAACCGTTTTCTTTGCCAGAACTACTTCAGCATGGAAGGAAAGGATTTTGCTCAAAAGTGGTAGATTTTGTTCGGACGTGCCCGCGGGGACAAAGATTACCCCCTTCTCGTGTTCAGTGTTATTTTCCCCCTTATTTTTCATACGGGCCCAAAAATGCACTGCCTCTGACGGCATCATATTTCATGGCCTCACCCATTTCTTAGAAGCACGCCCAACTAGCTCGTTCGATGTTCCTTATGACCCACCAGTTCAATTCTCGTCAAACTCGTTTGTTCATTGGGGCAAAACTTTTTTTTCACCGTGCTGGCTGCCAGCCTCGCATCAAAGTAGAAGACCACCCGTTGGGAGTCGCTATTCGGGGTGCCCACGGCTGCTGCCTGTTATATGGGAAACTCTCACACAAGTGGGACGTGGCTCAGAGTGGCCAGAACGTCAAAGCGTGCCATATGGTGTAGCCGAAAAGCGAACTGTTGTGGACTCCTCGATCTCGAGCTACATTGTATACATACCTACCTTTTGATTCGCTGCCGGGGGGCAACTTGTGGAGTCGCTCAAGCCGCTACAAATGCGAGCTGGTGTAGTCTTTCGTTGGCACAGGGTGCTTCGCTCACGTTGTGGAACTAGTAGAGATAAATCATGTACAGTCTGATTTTCGTATTTGAGGAATCGGATTCCCTCGTTGTACGGTTGAAGCCGACAAACGGGTACGATGGCTGGACATGCGTTGTCGACTGCATGGTGGCCTCCACTGCCTCGGCGAGCATGTTAGCGTATGTCCACTTTCCGCTATCTGAATTCCCACGGGGGGTGCTCGGCTCTGGCTTTTGACTGACAGGAAACGACATCTTCACTGCTGACATCCGCTGCCGAGTCCTTCGGGCCTTCTTGGGTTGCTCGCAGGTGAAGTACTATGTTGTGGAGGGACCCGAATCCTGTTTTTGTTGCGGCATCAACGCGTGACGATGCCTAGAAGCATATATTGTAGAGTGTCACGTCTCGTCGATTCATGAAAGACTGGATGTTGTTATCCGCTCACCGCCAATGTCATGTGTTGGGATCTTTCATGGCCTACGCATAGGGTGATGAAGGCCGCGGGACAGGCAAAGGCTCCTCTTGTCCACAGCGAGGCTCTCACGTGGATCCACGCTTGTGTGAAAGACTTTGGGGCGGCAGTTCTTCCTGCGCCGCACGTCGTGGCGTTTGCTGTGTCAGAACTCGAGCACGTTAACCCCAAGGTATGTGGTAAGGGTACATGTGTACCACTTCATATATATTATGTTCCCAGCACAAATCGTGGTTCCTGGGTAGTTGGATGGCCTGGCATCGCGTGCCAGAGATACCCGCAGTGGCAGGATACAATCAGCATGCGCTCGTTCGTGTTGGGGTGTATGACGCGCTCGCGACCATTGGGGACTGCTACCGACCCCGCGGAGGTTGCCCTGGACTTCCCCCAGGAGTTTTTTTTTTACGTCGCACTCTCTCTCTCTGTCTCATGTAGGAACCATACGATGCTCTGTTGATGTTCCTGCCCCCACCAGGTGCGGACCTCTGCACTGGATCTACTGGGAAGTATGTACCACCGTCTTGGCCCGCCCATGAAAGCTCTCCTGCCGGAACTACGGGCAGCTCTGCAGTCACAGGTACATGCACCCAAGTCACGAAGCTCAGCAGTCATGGTTGCACTCGGCTAGAGTGAGTAGTGTTGGGAACCTGTTTTGCAAGATTGATTCCAAGTGTCGTGCTCTTCGTGCTTTTTGCAAATCGGTGCTGTGAACCCTGCAAGCGTTCCTGACAATGTGAGCGGTTGTTTTGAGAGATAATGTTTCACCAGTACGCTGTTGAACCCTTACCCTGCTCGATTGCGGTCCTTCGCTCTGCTACTTCCTCAGGTGGATAGCGTATTTAGTAAGGTAGGATATGATCCTACAGCTGATGCGCAAGTGGCACGGAGAGCACCAACCGTCGGTGATGAAGTGCAGGACCCAGCTGCTGCCGGTGGCGGCCTTCCAAGAATCGACCTCAGCACATTGCTTGAGAAGGTAATTGCTACCATCTAGTTTTGTGGAGATGGGTATAGGGACAGCGCTGTCGTTTGCACCTGCCGGGACGTGGAAGAGGTTGAGGTGATTCTGACATGCGCAACCCGGAACTCACCCATAAAGTAATTTTCCCTTGAACCGTACCCTTTGCGTGGCAGGATTGCCTTCCTCGCATGCAGTGCATCAAGGGGAAGGACGCATGGAAAGGGCGGAAGGCGGCAATCGAAGAGGTTGTGCAAGCATGCGGAAAGTGAGGACCCATACTCGCCCTTGCAGCGTTCACCTCCGAACCCGAAGCATACACGCAGCAGATAGCGGTAGCACACGTCGATATCAACAACAATTTCTTATTGCCTTGGATGCCCCCTTGGATTTTGCCTTGGATGCCCCCTTGGATTTTGCCTTGGATACGGATTGGAAACGCGCTCGAGGCCTTTCTCACCAATGCATACTTTTACTTTGCTTTTGTGAAACAGCCGTGAATTGCAGCACTCCCCCATAAATATTCCGAATGTTCCTTTCAGATGACGAAATGTTGTGACCTCTATCTACCATTCCTTGATCAAAATCCATTTCATGTTCTCCAATCGATGAACATTCCTCTTCACAGGGGCACGAGAGGCCCGGATCATCTAATGACGAATCCATGCCTGTGGGAGGTTTGGCATGTCGAGAGTCGTGACTTTCCGTACGTGTTTCGCGTTTGGTCCCAAGCACCGTGTCAGCAGTGCTCGACACCCACCAGCTCGTCAATTCTTCTGTTTTCAGGTCGGGGAATCATCTCGAGGCCAACCGCTTCATGGTGGAAGTCCTGAAAGCTCTTACTCCGCGACTAGCGGATTCCCAGTCTAACCTCAAGCCCTTGGCTGCCAGTGCTCTGGCTGAAGTAGCTTCCAGCGTCGGGGCCGATTCCTCCCCTAAGGTACAAAGCCCGTGCCTGTGCGTGGCATTTCTGTTGTAGCTATGCATACGTGCCAATTCTTTTAAGCTGGATATTGATAGGGACTTGTTTTCCCCCGGTTTAGTTGCGCGCATTTCGTGGTGTCATTGAGAAGACGTGCTGCACAGATTTGTCCTTTTCTGTGTGTGAGGTGTCACTTTGCCGCGTACTCTCTGACGAACACAACATATTGATATACCTCTGAATGGGACCGGCCTGAGCGTTACCTGGTCCCATTTCTTTGCGACTGTTCGCAGCTAACCCGCATCTACGCAGAGCCTCTCTTGGCATGTGTTGCGGACAACCGCAAGATGATGCGGGACGCTGCCATTGCTGCCCTCGAGAAAGTGACCCTTTCGGGAGGTGAGAGGCCATACGCACGTTAGTTGGGAACGTTTTTTGTTTGGCATCCCATTTATTCTGAAATCCTTCCATCTTGCTGTACAATTTCTGGACGCACCAGCCGGGGTCACGCAGGAAGAAAGCAATACAGGAGGTTAATCTACCTTCCTGCTGCGGTGAATGCCTTGATTTTTATCGCGAAAAGGATTCAGCCGTTCCTTTCCCTTGTCCACCGTGCAGTTGAATATGCGTACATATGCAATGTTGCCCTTGTGTCCACATTTTGGGGCAAACAAGCCGTCTTCCCGTGACTGCACCGAGATTCGGATACCTGGTCACCTACCGAACCACTCAGCCACAAATCAGGCATAGAATATCGATGGGGATGTGGTAGGTAGGTTTCTTTGACGAAGTAAATGCATGATGATAATTTCATCGCGAACAATGATACCACACAAGTGTTTCAGAATGGCAGGTTGTCGCGGCGTAATCCATTCCCCTGTCCTCTACCCCTCTCTGGTGTTTCATCGCTAGGTGCACTACACGTCCCAACCGCAGAAGCTTTGATCGGTCCCGTGGTTGTAGCGATGACCAACACAGTGGGGAGAACTGAATTGCTCACGTGGCTCAAGTCGTTCTTGGCGCAGATTCCGTCGGGAGAGGTGCGTCCGTTGCAACCGCGCGTTTTGAGCTGCACCTCCACCGCAGCAAATGCTACTTCTACCTCCTATCTCATCGTGGTGGCCGTCGGTGGCCGAGCTACGGAAGCTGCTATACACTGCTATATCTCGAGTATCTGGAAGGGGTTGTGATGGCCTGAAAATGTACCACTGGTTTATGTCGGGTATTTTGTTCACGTTTCAACGTATGAACGAAATTCTACTTGCGTGAAAGTGAAACAAATATCAATGGCATTCTGTTGCTGTCTTGTGTATCCATCCTTACCGCAGGGGCCCACTAGTCTAGTGTCACCCTTGCTGGTGTGCATGCAAGACAAAAGTGCCGGCGCACGCCAGGTAGCGCAAGAATGTTTGTCCGTGCTCGTCGCTGCTGGCACCGTGCAACCTTCTCGCGTGCGTGCGGGAACTCGGGACTTTCAGCCGGCTGTAATGCGCCAGCTGAAACCCGCGCTGGAGAAAATCTTGGAAAACTTAGGTGCGATTGCCATGATAGCTTGTGTGTAAGTAGCTTGTTGACCATGATCATGCAACTCTGATATGTTGCCGAGATTCAGGACGGTTGGACGGTTTCGGCGATAGACAGGACGGAAATATTGAAATTCAAAACCTAAAAACATGTTTCGTGCCCCGACGTTCGGGCCTGGTCTCACGATGTAATGATTTTGGAGTTGTATGTATATGATAGTGTGTTCCTGAAGTTCGGAGGGTCTGAAGGCACTGCGAAGGTTGAAAATGTTCAATTTACCAGTACCACGTTGGGAATGCGGCATGCTAATATTACACGAGTTTGAGACGCCTTAGCCGCCGATACGCACTTTTCCTCGGTCCTGCATGACAACGAAATGCGGTACCACCCTTTCTTTCCCTTGCCCAGGGAGGTCGATTTGGCGCTGAAAGGGTGAAGCCGAATAGATAATGAGGGCGGTATTTAGTGCTGAGTTCTACTCATGGGTTCACTCTCACCAGATTACGAAAAGATCTTCCATTCGTCGCCCAACAACTTCCCCAATTTCCTTTCCCTCGCCGTATTTCCTATCCAGGAGATACTGGTTCGGGCGGTGTAGAGGCCGCAGATGCCGCAGCCCCCTCGGCAGCAACCCAGGCGGCGCCCCTGACAGTTGTGTCGAAGCTAGTTCGCGGTGGGCCTAACACCGGGGGATCTTCAGGAGCCCAAACCAAACGGCCATTGCGCTCGACCATGTGCGTGTCTGTCTTCTCCGTCCGATCACCGGTTTGATGAATGACATTACTGGTTCCGACACGTAGGGTTGACGTGGTTGACATCCTGACATCCGCAAGCCATCCTGGCGCGTCCAGCCATTTTGAAGCTTTTCCCTCCTCGTCTCCTAACTTGCTTGGTCAAAGTGCCCAGAAGGTAGAGAGCGCGTCAGAAAGCGAAGGCACACCTTCATCATCTGGTGGGCCTCTTCTTTCCACCAGTTCCAAGGGTAAGAGACTCGAATCAGAGAAGCGCACCCGTTGGTTCGTCTCATCCGATGAGCCTCGAGACCATCAGACCTCGTCACTCAAGGCGCTTTGGTCCCCACTTCTGCGGTCGGATGCCGTCGACATCCTGTTTCCCGCTCGGGTCGGGAGCATGGTACGTGCCCACAATTTGGCACCCAGCATTCGTGTGAAGCGTGTGGAGGCTATTTGACGCTTGGTAGTCTTGGTGCTTGACGCACACAATGTTCGCCAAGTAAGAACACTGCACAGTCCGAGTTCCGTGTTTCCGACAGGCGTGTGTCCGATAACCACTATGTTTGCTTCAGTGTTGTCCAAGTTCATGCAGAGAAAGAATGACATATTGCCGGAAGGTGAGCAGGGATCGATGTGAGGAGGGATCGGTGAGCGAAACTACATTGGGATGTGCCTTTGTGCAATTCAGGGCGTGTGTTTGCATTTTTTTTCACGGGGCAACGTTCATTCTTTGGTATGTGTTGGAGGCCACTCAAGTGTTCCTTGCCTGTTCGTGTTTGTTTGTTTGCTGCACCATGCAGGAATGCGGAACTCCGGGGGTGGAACTGCTGTCCTGTGCTCTGCGCGATCAACGCGAGTCGTTCATGGACCAGCTGGATATCATTTTCAAGTGGATATCGCTGCGGCTTTGCGAGAAGGAGAACGTGAAGGCCATGGGTCAGGTGAGCCTAGGTTCCACGCTTGCGATATAGCGTTGCAACTCTTCTGTCTCTTCCGGACTTGCAAACTGCAACCTGGGTGGTTGATGTGTCATTGTCTGATTTGACGCGATGCCATTCTTGTTGCGTTTGGCGCCGAGTATCATGACTATCGGACTGCGAGCCAAATGTCTTACTTCCGTATGACTGCACTGGCGCTACATATGCCACAAACTCTGTGCCAGATGCTGCTGCAGTCTAGAAGGATATGACATTTCCTTCCTTCTCGTGTGGCACACTGCTGTCGATCAAAGAACAAATGTGCTTTCGTGTTCTAGCGTACAAGATTGCGGGTTGCTTCGTTTCATTGTTGAGTGGTTGTTCTTGCTGTGTTGGGCCTTGTTAACGCCGGGGCGGTACATAAGTACACTGCGGAGCTAGAAGTCAAAAGTTGTGCCCTGCTTTCTTCCGGTTGCTCAAGACATTGAAACCCGCATTCTTTTCACCCACTCTTCAGCTTCTACAGTTCCTGGGAGACACGTTCGATGCGCTTGTTGCGGCGCAATACCGGCTGGAGGATATGGAGGTTGATGCTCTCCTCCCCACGTTACTCGACAAAAGTGGACAAGCGAAGGAGCGGTTCCGTGTTGCCATCCGCGGGCTCTTGACCAAAGTCCCGCTTTTGTGCTCTTATGCCAAATACTCCCCGCTGCTTCTCCAAGTAAGTTAAGGCGTAAATAGTCTGTTTACGTGAGTTCTAACTTGTGACCAACATGTTCATTTATGGGTCCAATAAATAAGCACATTTTACCCAAAGAGGCGTTTTGTCAACGTTCAGTATTTAGCATGTGTATTGTGACTAGGACTGCTGTTCCAAACGGGTGTGAACGTTGCGACGTGCAGTGATCAATACTCTCTGAACGCCCGCATTCGACGTGATCTTTCGCTCTTCATGCAGGCGACAGCATCCAAAAACAGT
Source organism: Ectocarpus sp. CCAP 1310/34 (assembly GCA_902602495.3). NCBI lineage: Eukaryota > Phaeophyceae > Ectocarpales > Ectocarpaceae > Ectocarpus > Ectocarpus sp. CCAP 1310/34. The sequence continues at coordinate 361,945 of CACKRE030005074.1, read as the reverse complement.
CGTACCCGTATCGCCTGCCTCTTGGAGCTGTCACGCTGCATCGGGGCAGATGGACCGGCTAGTGCGCTGGGCAAGAAGGGGCTCAAGGAGCTTGCCAAGTAAGTGTAATTGGTTGTTATGCACCCCCATTGTTTCGTTGGTTGGTTGAATAATGCAGAGTGTGTTTGTCAATTGACCTTTGCTTGTAGTTCCGATCCGGTCCTTGTTCGAATGTTGTTTCACCCTTGGCTCGTTGTGCTGTAGGCATGTGGACTCCGACCAAGCAGAGGTGCGTTCCGCGGCGTTGGATGCAGTTGAAGCCTGTTATCTGGGCCTCGACAAGGACTCTAGTCGTATTCATCGCCTCCTGGGCGCTGTCAACGACAAGACGAAGACTCTCATCGACGAGGTGCGCTCACGTCAAGACTTTGAAAATGTCGCATGCTGCGTGAGGTTCTACCGCTAGCAAGTAGGGGGGGGGGAGCCTCAGCTCTTATGCGTCCCAACCTTGAAATCGCCTCGAGCTCACCACTTATTTTACACTTTGTTGTTGTTTTGGCTCTTCCCCCTACAGCGGATGAAAGCGGCAGACCGAAAGAACATCAGCAATGCGCCGTCTGGCAGCCAAGCAAACACGCGGGGCCTCCGGGAAGCTGCGGCTGCTGCACCTGCCATACCTGACTCAGAACAGAGGTACACAGGTCTAGCTCCTGAAGAAATTCGTTGTCGGGTATCTTGGGTTGTGTGCAAAGTTTTTCGTCGCACCAGCTTTCGCTCAATGTTGCAGGGCCTCCTGATCGATTGCCACCCTCGCGGCATTCTTACTACCTCTTAATGTTGCGGTTTCTTCTTGTACGCAGAGGGCAGCAAGCACGCTTGCCGCCGTCCCCGCCGGAGACCTCACCAGGAGGGGGAGCTGTAGAGAAACCAACACCGCAAGCGCCAGCATCGACGCCAGCTAGGACCGTGGACACTCAGGAGCGTCCTGGGGATGACGATCACCGCGCCAGCCTCGGAGGATTGGGAACTGATGCCACCTGGGGCGACGGTTCTTCGGGTGCCCTTTTGAACACCTCCAGGTGGTTTGAAATTCCTTAGTGATGGACGCCAAGGTAGAGAAACGCTGCCGTGCCTTCACAATTCTTCCCTCCCAGCACGCTGAATATTTAATGTTTCGTATATCATGGAAGTGTTGACTGATGATAATCGCTCACAAAGTCGCTGCTCCCTTTCGAACACCAGCGGGCACGCCGGCAGTGACGACGAGGGACCTTTCCGCTTCGACTGCAATGCTCTGGAAGTCCAACTATCGCCGCGTAGCCGGCAGCGAGAAACGAGCAACACCGCTGCTGATGAGGAGTTCAATTCTTTGTTGGCAGAGGTAAGTCTAGTTTTGGTTTTTGTGTCATACAGTGTACAAGCAGAATTGTGTGATGCATCATGCTTCGAAGCTCGGTATCGTCGACGTGTGTCAGGTTCGCACCACACAACTTCACATGTCATGTCATTGCAGCCCCTCGGCTTGAATGGCGAGTACCCTCCATGACAGAGTGCCAGCGCAGCCTGCCATCTATTATTTACTCGTCAACAGTTGTCCCTGTCGAGGTCGCCTTTTGTGTGTCAATTCATTTCTTGGACCTTCCCGCTTTGTGCAGTTGGTGCCGCATGCTTCTCACAACGCGCAATGGGCGTGATTTGACGTAACACAGACTTTGAAGCTCTCGACTCTAGCTCACTGACGCCTGACACATGGCACCCGTAAACGTTGGTTTCCCTTCTTTTTTTTTCAGCTCGACGTCGGGCTTCTACAGTGCCGCACGTTGCTCAATATATCTCCTCAAGACCGTTCGGCTGCGGTGGACCAGGTATGAGCTGACGTCCTACATTTTACCTCAGCACCCTTGCTATTGTTACTAGTACTACCTCAAGTAAAATAGCTGTTCTGTCCCTTTTAATTTAATATGGTGGTTCCATGTGCGACACTGTGTGTAGGCTCCCTTGGCTATGGTGTGACGGCCAATCCCGCATCACACTTCATTTGTTCTCCTTCATGCCGTTAAGACGTATTTATCGATTTTATTACTCGTGGCATCAGATCAAGAACCTGTCCAGCTGGGCGACAGCGCAAGGCCGAAGGACTGATGGGACAGATGGGGAGGCCGTCCTGGAACGGCATCACTCTCGTCTTATCGAAACCCTCGTACGCTGCCTCCGGCTGTCTTTCACCGGAAGTGCTGCAGTGGCCGATGGTGATGCTCATTACGCTGAGGTTGCAGGTGCAGGTAAGAATTGGTTCCCCTGTTTCGATCTTTGGCTCCCGCTCTGTTTTTTGTTCTGGTTTGCTTTGCGGCCAAAACTTATTCTGGAATACGCTTTTCGTTGTCGCAATCAATCTTCTGCAGGCGGAATTGATCTAGAGCTGGCGCCCGAGGTGGTAACTGCTCTGGACGACGTGTGCGTGTTGTCACCCCGGTCTTTCGATGCGCCCTCTTTGGCGGCGCTGCTTGAAGAAGTCTGCCTCTGGCTGGTCGAGCAGCGCATCGGTCCTCGCGCCCAACACTCCACCTACAAGTCCTGTGATCCGTACGCGCAGGTCTGTAATGCTTGCTTGAAGCGCCTTGGCTGTATGACTCAACCATCTCTGCTGTCATAGACGCCGTGGAGAAGCATCACATGAGCCGCCTTGCAATCTGACATTGCTCGTGGGTACAAGCGTTATATATCTCATCACTAAATCTCCCAGTAAACTTGTAACGCGACAAGTATCAACAAGCAGAGGTGACCGTTCAAGTGTCTTTCGCATCTCCCCAATCGCCATGATTATGCCCTCTTTCACGCATAGCGATAAATCACAACCTGCTCCGTATTTGCACTTAGCAGGTGCAGCACAAACTCAACCGTGTGGCGACGGCATCTGGTTCGGCAAACCCTTTGGTTGCCATGTCAGCCCTGCTAGATGTAATGGCCAACGCCTACGCAAAGAGTGCTGGACGTCAGGAACCCGAACAGGTTCGAGAACCGGGCGTAGTCAGACCCCGTGTGTGATTTGTGTTGTCGGGGCAGCGGCAACACTTGTTTTTCAGCGATGAGCGTTGTTTGCAGTTTACTCACTCGAGAAAAATATTGTCAGCATTGCGTATCACACGTCGGTCGTGCGTGATGGATTCAACAGGTTTCAGGCAGAGGCAAGCGCTCCCTGGAAACGAAGCTGCTGAAGGTGTACGTCAAGCTGTTGGCGAGACTATTGCGAGACTCCGAGAAGGACAGCTTCGGCAGAAACGATGGCGGGTCGAAAGAGTGAGTGATCCTTTGACAACAAGCAAACGGTGTTAGGTGTTGCTGTTTATTGGTCGCTCTTTGGTCAGACGATTGGAAAAGGTGTGTCGGAGATGTTCTAGTGACCGAAAACGGTGTTTCAGAAATGAACCCAGGAATGACCTTCAAACCTTACGCTCGTTGGCCACAGACGTGTTTGGCGGCTCACGTGGCGATATTCTGCAACCCGACTTATCGAATCGGCTTTCACCGTTTTCCGTGGTTACGTCCCCTTTTCGGCGGCAAAAGAGAGAATGATCACTCAGTCTTTTCGACTTCACGGGACTTTCTGGCTTGCCAACTCCACGATCAATTCCACGAGGAATTCCAACTAGGATATCTTATCTCTGCCACTCACTAAACCTTCGAAGCAATAGAGTTAGCATGAGGGGGGTGTATACAGAGGGTGTCCTGCTTAGATCGCAAGTGTGTGGGTTCTCAAAAGCTGAACCTGTGTCCACCAAGCGTCTTCGGGTAACAGGCTGCGCACCAAGCCGCTTACGGATGTAGTCATGTGCATGCTACTGCTGTATTCCCCTCAGGCAAGTAATAAGAGTCTTACTGCCACCGAACGCACAGAATTCAAGTGCATAATGTTGTGGTGGATGCCAAACTGCAGTCGCATGCTGTTGTCTACTGTTGAACAGCGTAAATGTCGCTTTTTGCGACAAAAACACAGCGTGCGCGGCGGTGGGGTATATTTTGGTGTAGTTGGTTGACTCGGGTTTACATCGTTAATTGCTATCCCTCAAGTTCGTACCACCCTGACCATCGGGTTGACCGGCTACACGTTCAAGCGCCTCGTTGTTGTGAGGTGTATGTCGGCTTCCCAACTCAACATCGTGCGGCTATCACGTACCTGACCATGAGCCTGCTTTACCGCTCCCCAGGCTTGGCCTTCCGCTTGTTCTACGGGCGCTGCACAAGTATCACCTCGCCGAGAAGCAGCGGGCCGCGGTGAATCACAGCAACATGGAAGACCGAACTGCATTTGACGCCGCGCAACGCTTGGTGTCGATGTTTTGCGAACGTCTTTGCAGCGCGTTTGGAAGTTCAGCGGTGGTCGGAACCTCCAACGTCATCAGGTACGGCTTTTTGCAGGTTGACCACCTGTTTCCCAGGTCGCACGCACCCTTTGAGTACATTCAGAGACTTGATCAGCACATCTCCCCTAATTTTTTCGCAGGGAGGAAGAAGGTTCCGAGAGCGCGGCGAGCGTCGAAGCATGGGCAACAACTTTGGGTCGATGCCTGGTCACCATGAAGGAAAATACGGTAGGCGTGACGGTCTAGTTCAATACGGTATGTTTTTCGTTGTGTCGTCTTCATTTCAAATCAGCGCTCACAGCATATGTGCTGTCTACTCCAACCTGTGGTCACACACAAGGGTTCCTCTCCCTGAGGCCCCATACCCACCCCTTCTGCCGTGCTTTGCCTTCGATTATGATTGAGGGAAGAGTGCATTATTATCTTTCCTCGGTCTACACACGAACAAGCGCTTTTCCACCCAAGCAAGGTACGGAAGCGAGAGAAAAACTCATTTCGCAAGAAAAGCTCGCTTACGCCGGGGTTCGAACCCCTGACCCTGGCCAATACAAGGTTTTCGGGGCGACCGGCAGTTGCTCAATAAAATACACAACGTATGTCACGATTGCCTTTTTGAAATGTCGCCCTGACAATGTGTCTCCATTTTCAATTTCCTTGTCGAATTGGCAAGCAGGCCGACCGCCGGCATTCGTCCCAAGTCGCTCCGATCAAGACCGACCACGTGGCAGAGATTGCACGTCTCATCGGACTGGTTTCGGCGGAATCCCAGAACGTCGGTGATGGCAGCGATGGCTCAGCTGCGTTGACCGAGCTTAAGGCTTTCGTCCAGAGGTGGCCTGAAGCCCAATCGACACTTGAACATCAGGTTACGTTACCTCGGTCATTGTTGTACCTCACGTGAAGTGTTGGGGCAAAATCAGGGGGCTTACTTATTTCGTACGGCAGAAGATTTTTCTGACCCTGAAGTGTCCACATCTGTTCACCTCTCTTCAGGTGGACCGGTTAAAGCCACGGTTTCGCCAGTTCATTCTCGAAGGTTGTAAAGCTCAACAACAATCGGCTGAAGCCGGACTACGGAGCACGCCACTACGTGGGCGAATGGCGGACGTGCATGGAAGCCTGCGGAAAGGGCAGGCGGCGGCGACGCTCGCGCAGGACGATGGCGCGCGCAAGTCTCTAACGTTCGACAATGGCCTCCAACCCGGCACCCAAATGTCCCACGCAGATCAGGACGACACTCGATCGACCAATCGCCTCCAGGAGATACGGAGGAGGATGGGTGTTTTGGGTGCACGAGACGCTGTGGGGACGGATGGTGGCAGGTGGGTTTCGTCGTGATTTCTCTGCTCCCTTTGTATCTCTGCATGTAGTCTATTTATGGTCTGTTATTATGGTGACTCGTTTAGGTCTGAACGGACGTTGAACCGTATATGTAGCTCCGCACACGGTATGTGTCACACACACACCGTGGCCGACCCAACCCAACCCATGGCCAACACACGGCCAACGCATGGCCTAGCGGCGGCGCACTGGGCGAGAACGCGGCTGCGCCGCGTTGTCGGAATATGGAACAGTGAGAGGGCGCTGGAGAGGAATCGACCGCCTGAACCAACGCTCGACCAATCAGGGCGCGTGAAAGCCCGTAGTTGGGTAGATTCACTACCAGACCGAACTACTGTTTTTTTCAAACCAATGTAACATACATGGCGCTGGTATTTTGGCAGGCCGCAACTGCTGAAGCAGCAGAACAGCAGCAGCAGCAGCAAGAGCTTTAGCAGCGGTACAACAGCTGGTCTCCAAGAACGCCTGCGCCGCGCTCAATCGAAGCCTGCTCAAGGTCCCAAGTCTCCGGGAGCAGAGTCCTCTAGCGACTTCGCGCAGAGGTTCAGGAACAGAAATGCTTAAATCGTATGACAAGAGTACATAAGTGTGGTGTCGATGTTCACATTTGGTTTCTCAATCTTCCACAAGGCACAGTAGTATTCACAAGTGTTTCCGTTAGCTAACGTAAGCTGTGTTGATGTCGTTTTCGTAGTACAGTGGGGATCCCTCGGTAGCATGAATATTATAGTGCCGGAGCTGGCACTTCTGATGGAATCGTGGAGGCAGATTCCAAAAAGGGATATACATGTAGGTTAGATAAAACCAGGTGCGAAAAGGGTGGTCATGAAACATGAAACAAAGTAGGTATGATGTCATACGTTTCTGCTGTACCTGCTGCGAGAGCGCGCTGCTATACACGCATATTGTTCTAATATTACTTGTAGTTCTGGGGTCTCCACCCGACAAGTTGTGTGTTTTCTGGCGTCTCACCTGGCGCTCTTGTTAGACGACTGTTCCGTCCAAAATCCGAAACGGAAAGAACTCTCAAATGTTCCTGCACAATTCTGATTTACCACAGTTTTTTTCAGTTAGCTTAGTTATTAATGGGGTTTTTGGAGGACGAGCTAAATAGAATGTGGCAACGGGAACACTAAGACACTTGCTGCACCCTCTTCCAATCCGACATTCCGTGCAAGCGATATATTGGCGTGAAGCTGGCATCCAGAGCACATGTTTTTTTCGTTGAGCGACGTCTGCTCTAAATTGAGAGTCGTCTAAAGCAGCGTTTCTGCCTTCCTGCGTCAGACCGGAGCTTTTACACATTGCTCGCTGAGGTTGCAAGGTGTCCACGGGTGTTAAAAACGTTATGAGAGCCTATCGAGTATGCTTGTTCCGGCTTATTTTTCATCGGCTTCTGCCAGGCATCAACTCCACTGACCTGTGTCGGAATCGCTAAAAATCGCTAAGGAGGTAGTTATCCTCATTTCAGTAGAGGTCCCTGTTTAGTGCCGGGGTGTGCGCAGAAATTCCACCGGCACTATACCGGGCACCGGCAATATTGTTCAGAGTGCCCGAATGGTGCCAAAGCGGCACTATTGAGGACAACAGTGTGATTTCAGAGTGCAGCGCATACGCTTTACGGGGCCAACAGAGTACCGCATCTAAGGTAAATGGTGAGATCATGGCATGGGCGGCGCGGGTAGACTGCTGTGACACGATAGTAATGGTCCCTACCCTGTCGAACACAGATTTTGTTGTAGAAACTGGGCGGGACAGGCACATCGCCTGAAATGTCGCGTAAACCCTTCACATGAATATCGCAAAAGATATTCGAAGTGAAAACACCTTACAGCTGTGGCTTTGGCCGTAAAAGGATCAAACCATTCCGGCCAAGCTCAAATACTCCAATTGTCTCCGGCTGCCGCATTTTACGCGGTTCGTTTCGCAGTGCTTTCACCGTCCTCCTTTGTTTCACCACTACTCTCATCGCTTATGATTGCAACTACTATTGGCGGACCCTCTATCAAAGTGTGTGTGTATATGTGGATTCTATCCGGCTGAACGATGACAATAAATACGTCGTCAGTGTCAGTCGGCTGAAAACAGAAAATGCTTCTCAACGCAACGTTTTGGACTCCATGAGGTGTGTGGGTGCGTGAACCGGCACTATGGTAGGCATTCCTCAATAGTGCCGGCCTGGCACTACCCAGGGGCTCTGTCTGTGCGCCGAGATTTGACCGGCACTACACCGACAACCGGCACTAAACAGAGATCTCTACTGTACCACTACATTTATCACTTCTCCCACGCCTGCAAGGGGCCACTTCCGCAAGGAGCCTGGTCATGCAAAGCACATTGGTTGTCCATTCACGTGTCGTGTGAAAACTTCTAAAAAAAAAAACGAATTGAAACGTGACAAAGAGATTTTGTGATCGCCTCATCGAGATACGTCGATAGGCGCAGAATGTTTTTTGTTTTGAAATGGTCCACGGAGCCCCCTATCTCATCACCTTGCCTCCTTCCAGACTGTGCTTGCCGTGGACCACAGCCAGCCGCTGCTGCTGTGGATACGCATCTTACTCCCTGTTGGAAGTTCTATTTTGCTTGACGGAACTGAATACCCGCCGCGTTGAAATACTTCCGAAATACACGTGCAATAGGAAGTAAGTGCAGGAATCATAGATATCGCTGCCGGTCAACAGAGTACACCCACACAGTCACATACGGTCGATGCTACTAAAGAAGACGCACACCGCACTGAACACACCCGAACGTACCCACACATACATACAACAGGGACCATAATCTCCAGGAAAACGTAATGCAAAGAGTCTTCCTCCTGGGGATCCTTTATATATTAGAAACTATACCCAAAGAAAACACCGTTGTAGTCTGCAAAACTACTGCAACAGTAGACTAGTACTACTGTATTGATGGAACATACGCAGCGCGACTGCCAACCGTGGTGAGTGTGCAGCTCAAACGCATGGGCTTGTCTCTCTGCTCACACACACAACATTGCAGGTGTCATGTACGCCCGGCTTGTATACTTCAGTGTCTGTCGCCAAATTTCTCAGATCTATGAAATCCAGTGTAACACGGGACGGGCGCTGCTTGTCTCGTCATGCAGTGGGGCCGTCTGTCGCCTCTGTCGCACACACCTCACAGTCCAATCAGGTCCGTATCCATTACAGGTTGGTTGCAGAGAGGAAACCACTGATTATCACGTTGCAAAATGCAAAACTTACAGATCAGAAGCCTTCACTATTTAATACACGTTTGTGATCAGACACGTGAACAGCAGCAGCAGTGAGTGCAGGCATCGTAAATATCGCTGCCGTACACAGGGTCAACAATACACACATTTTGGACGCACAAGATATAGTTCTATAGTAGCACACACACAGACCACAACATGGTGATAAACCACCGTCAACCTCGGTGGCAGGCTTGCCCACAACAGAGCGGTCCGGACGAAACCGAAACAGAAGGAGACCTCTGTGCCATCCTCGTTGAGCTGTGGGACGGTAGAGAGATCCCCCATGAGTGAAAGGACGCAACCATCAACGTGTTGTACAAAAAGAGTCACCGGTCGGACCGCAACAACTTCAGGCGAATCTCGCTCATATCTCACGTAGGCAAGGTCCCAATTAAGATCATCACCAACCGCCTAAGCACCTTCTGCGAAACCAACAACATCCTCCCGGAAGAACCATGCGGGTCCCGACCTGGGCGATCCACCATCGACATGCTATTGGTCGTGCGCCGACTCCAGGAGTTGGGACGGAGAAGGAAAATACCACTCTACATGTGCTTCGTCGACCTGAAGAAGGCGTATGATTCGGTGGACCGAGAGCTACTGTGGAAGGTCCTGGCCAGGGCCGGGATTCCCGAGGAGGTCATCGCCGTCATTTGCTAATTCCACACGGAATGCGGGCCCGAGTGCGCATGGACGACGGAGAGTTATCGGTCTGGTTCTTGGTCACACAAGGCCTACGACAAGGGGGTGTGTTGTCCCCACTGCTGCTCAATATCTTCTTATACGCGTTCATCGAGGTCGTTGTCAATCGATTTAGCGGAGATGATGTTATTCTGCAGACCCTGCCTGGGCTTTCCCCCCTACCCGTTCGCTAAGCATCGCCCATTTCGGGAGTCATCCGTCTGGCTGCCTTCCCAGCGCTCTCGCGAACAGCAGCCGTTGTTGCCGGATAGTGGACTCTGGTACCCTACCCTCTTCACGGTCTGGGCGTATGAAAGCTGCCAGTAGGTGCCCTTCTTGCGTTGGTAACCGATAACTCGCAGGAGGAGTCGGTGGCGTATCGTCCGCAACGTCCGCTATTGGCCTTGATGTGGGGCCCATGTCATGCAGCCGTACAGCATTGCCTTCATCGCCTCGGCCTGGAGAAGGCGAGTCTTGAGTCGGACCGGTGCTTTCGGCCTGTCGAAGAGCTCCTGGCCATATCTCCTGACGCACGCCCACGCTGCTCTGCTTCGGTAATTAATCTCCCGGATGAGGTCACCATGTTCGTTGACGAGGCCACCTAGGTACCGGAATTCAGTCGTCTGGACATACCCCTACCCTGCTGCCTCTATGGTCAGCGGTGGTGGGGTGGGGGGGCGGTGGTGTTGTTGTCTGCTTCTCCTTTGCACGCATCAGGAGCGTCTCCGTTTTCTTCTCCCATACCGTCAACCCGAACTGCCCGAACACCTCCACGATAACGGTCATCATTCTCGCCAGTCCTTCGGCAGACCTCGATACGACGCCAGCGTCATCGGCATACAGGATCCCGCATACCGCCCTCCGCACTCGGTCATGTGGTGTCCTCGTCTCCGCTCCGGTCTCCCCCTCTAGGTACACGAGGTTCTGGGGAACCGGAACAAAACTGGCAGATGTGCCTGAAAAACGATCTCAAGATGTTCAAAGCAGAGCACCGATCTACGGACGCCGAGCCGTGCTTTTTTGGAGTCCCGGAAACAACTTGGATGGATGGAAACAGCGAAGGTGGACAGGGGGGATCCCGTGGCATACAGGGGTACTGCAGGGAGCTAAGAGGTTCATGGCCTCCTCGCACAAGAAGGGAAAGGAGGCTAGCCGACAACGAGCGCTCAAACGAAACAAGAAGCCCGATAACAACACAGACACGGCAACAACCACCGGGGGAGGGGGGTACAGCAGGCGGATGAGACGGCGAGGAAGGACAGAAAACGCGAAACGCCGTGCCGAATTCAACCCCTTGCTTGGCTTTTCCTCCCCCCCCCCGCCCCGGCACTGCATCATTGCACCGACCCCCGCGAGCGATGAAGTACATGGGCTACAGTAGCGCGAGTGGCCCGCATTGTCTTTTGTGGTATTGTGTCGTTCTGTATGTTTGTTTGTTGTCTATCCGTACGGCGTGTGTCTTATCTGTCTGTCATTCTCCTTCTCTTCCGTTCTCTCCATTTGCTCTCTTTCTATTCCTTTGTTCTTTTCGATCGTTTTCCCAATCTACAGATACCTCGCACAGCGTGTAGAGGCGAGCGGAGTGGCCTAGACAATCTCTCCTTGACTTTTTTTGGCTTGCGGACTCTTCAGGGGTCCATTTTATTTTCGTATACCTTTCTTGGGTAAGTTAGCCTGTGATCACGGGTTTCGACCCCGTCAATCGTTGGACAAGTACGGACAGAGGAAGGTGGGCAAATAGAACGGAACGTTTTTTGAACGTGAAAACAACAACATACAGAGCAACTCGCATGCTTCTTACAATACAGTCGTCCCCGCCTTATCGACACATATCTTTCGTTAACGACACATATCCTACGTTAACTAAACTTAATTTTACCTCGGTTCTGGCGCACGAGCTAATGCAGTCCGATGTGGATGACATGATGCCAACCACCCTATCACGTCACCGCCAGCAGGAGCATGCAAGGCCCCTCTCTCTGCTGTGCACGAGATCTGACAATAACTATTTACACTATGTACGCTCAGCAATACACACGACACACACTGAGACACACATTTACACGTACAGACGTATTTACAACTTATCTCTATTCTACGTACGGCCGGCACAATGTCGGGGGACTGGGGAGCACGAGGTGACAACCACAAATCGAGGCTCGACCCACAAGACCGATGCGCAGGACTTAACCTGCTTCTATCGGCACCATTTGGTCTTGCGTCTGAAAATTTGTGCAGTCCACAGTATTCAGCGTGTGCATACGCACGGATATGGTTGATGATAATCAAGAAGCACACTTCATCGTACGAATGGTTGACGCAAGTTGACGCGAATATATATCACTCAATAGTGGGCAATATTTGTTATTTGCACAGTCCGCAGTTTTCCGCGTGTGCATATTCATGGGGTGACAGTAGTCACGTGGACAATACGCATGATTGAATGGGATTTCACATGCTGGAACCATTGTGTGCTTTTTCTTGTATCCGTGAGAAAGTTGACATACGTAGAAATTTGCGCTCACGAGCGAGTACACTACACACACCAAACCGGTGATCATGGAGAATAGTTGTGTATTGGGTCAACTCCAAGGATTGATTGTACATGCCTTGTTGTGTGGGCCATATGCTACGTGTATCTTTTTCCGTGGGTGGCCATACACGATGCCACCACTTTGTGACCAAGAAAAACCCCACTCATAATTTCAGGCTGTACTGTTATTGTACCAGTAGTAGCATCGGTGTTTGAAGGTACTGAGCGGAGAAAGAAACGGTTTTCAATGTGAAGAAAACTTAAACCAACAACAATAACAACACACAACACCAGGAAACCTAATCAATAATGTTCAGTTCTTAAGTTAGATATACCACCCGATCCAAAATAAAAGCACCAAAATGAGGCGGTAACACTGTTCAAACCATCATTTTTAGCGGAATACGATCGAAAGGCAACACCAGCGGTAGCTTCTTTCGATCGACCATTTCGCCTCGAGAATCTTCGTGCATAATTGCACCGCGTACTTGATTTCCCTGCAAAGAGCGTACGTCTTCTAAATTACGTCTTCTAAATGAGATGCAGCTTGTTGGGCACATCAGCAACCAGCTGCATAGCTGTGCCTCGGAGTCAACAGCAGCTTTTGTTAACGCTTGGCAGTTGGATCGTATTTTTGTTATTCGGGCTTGAGGCACTGCTTGGTTGGTGGTCTCTGTTAACCTGCCTGCTGCCTGCTGGCAACGAAGGGGTCCAATTGGAGATGTTCTTTCTCAGAATTTCAGGACATTGCTTGTTGAGTCTTGGCAGTCTGCTAGAGCTACTGTGAGGTTGTTTGTATTCTGTGCACATTTTCTATTGGTGTGCAACTGAACGGCGAGTTTCGTCGGCGTTGCCTTTCTGAAGCTTTCGTTGTTTTTTTAACGGGAAGCCGCAACTGCTGGCTACGGTAACACTCGAGCACGAGACACAACAAAAACAAAGTGACGAAAGAATGAAGACATCCAGACCGCGATGAAGACCTTGAAGCTATGGTGCCGACGATGACAAAGCCAGAGAACACCTCCGATGACACAATACTAGAAAAAAGAAGTAAACGCGAAAGAATAGCACGAAAATACGCCTCAAGTAGTTCTCCCCATGCGCTGGCAGTGGGAGACGACCGGGGCGCACGGACTCACGGAGGGAGCGGCAGCATTGGTAGTAGCATCAGCGACGAGAGTGGTGGCCCCCGGCGGTAAGGGTTTCCCGGCGGCGGCGGGGGAGACGGTTGGGCCACAGGCACTCGTGGCGGGAGCGGCCGCATCGGCAGCAGCACCGGCGGCAAGAGGAGGGACCACCGGCAGTCATGTGCGTTCCCCGCAAAGCCAGCCGTCGGGACGGCCGGGGTGCATGCACTCGCTGCTAGATAGAGCGCTGCCATCGGTAGCAGCACAGACGGCGAGAATGGTGACCCCCGGCGGCAGGATTTTCCCCGCGGCGGTGGGGGGGGGCGACGGTCGAGCAGCGGGCTCTCGTGGCGGGAGCGGCAGCATCGACAGCAACACCGGAAGCGAGACGAGGACCGACGGCAGTCATGTGTGTTCCCCGCAGCGGCGACCGGCCGGGACGCACGCACTCACGAACGGAGCAGCGGTACCGCCGTTGATGAGAGCAGCGACGACAGGAGCGGCGACGACAGGAGAGGTTACAGTGATGGTGGCGATGAAGGGCGGACTGAGCTACCGCACGCCATGAGTCAACCCGGCAGACGGCGATCTGTCAGCAGCGGTAAAAAGTGACGCCTGCGATCACGCGTTCGGGGTTTCGTTGAACCGATATCATCGCGATTGGGTGCCGGCGCGTGTTCCTCGTTATCACGCTCGCGGGGGCTTGTCGAAAACGTTTCTGCCCACAGAAGTTTCTCAAGTTCCGGCACTTAAGCGAAAAAGATAACATCCCCCCCCACACATCTCTACGTATATATACTACTGCTCTTCTGGCGAGGAAATACTACTATTGCCGTACATACATCTGGTTACGTGCGAGATTACCCAGAACGCGCCCTGGTCGTTGTTTGCATATGAGCGGATCCCAGGCTGCTGATGTAGGCTCCTTTCCTCTCCCCCCAAAATAAGCCGGACGGGGCATTGACGGGAGGGGGGAGAGTCAAAGGGCGATAATCTACGTTTCCTCCTGTCTGAACATGGAATAGTACCACTGTTAGGGGTGTCAAAGCGGCGGAATTCGTAGCCAAAAAATCGTCCGGTCCATTCGGCAAAATTTGAGGGGGGCACGCGGATTGAGTTTTTTTTTTTTGTTGAGAATCCCGCTGTTCATACTGAATAAACTATACATCATGTGAATTTGTTTGTCAATCAGCTCTGCGTCCAGACAGCAGCGTGACTCATCCTGCGTTACACACACCTGGACAGGTCCAATCGAGGTGACTGTAGGGTAGGTTTTCTCTTAAAGTTGAAGGGCGGACGAACAACACCAAAAAATATGTTTTTCTGGGCTCTTTGCTCCACGCCCAAGGTGACCTTTGCTCCTCTCGTGGAAGCGACCCTACAGTCCTCTACCTTGGGTTTACAGCTATACCACACAACACACCGCATCCGAATCGCATCAGCCAACCACGAGATCTACATGTCTGAAAACGGCCCCTCCTGTGGGGCTGCAGCGCCCACACCAGTAGACCCTTGAAAAAAAAAAATCGAGGTCCGCGCCGTTTGGCAGCAGGAGGCGCGCTGCGCAAAAGCTGAATCAAAACAAAACGAAGTTTGAAGAGAGGACGGGGCAGTGTATGGTTGCCGCGTCAGCAGAAGATAACACGCGGCGCGCTATCAAACGCGGCAGTCTCACCGTCATAGCGAGAACGCTGGAGGAAACGAAGGAGGAGTTGGTCGAAATCAAGAAAATTGTGGAAGAGAGCCAGGCTCAACCTCGCTGCCGCCGCCGCCGCCGCTGCTGCTGCTGCTGCTATANGAGAGGACGGGGCAGTGTATGGTTGCCGCGTCAGCAGAAGATAACACGCGGCGCGCTATCAAACGCGGCAGTCTCACCGTCATAGCGAGAACGCTGGAGGAAACGAAGGAGGAGTTGGTCGAAATCAAGAAAATTGTGGAAGAGAGCCAGGCTCAACCTCGCTGCCGCCGCCGCCGCCGCTGCTGCTGCTGCTGCTATATTTTTCAGCAGCAGCAGCGGCGGCGGCGGCAGGTGTCTGCGTGGCTTCACCGCCCGGCTGCTGCTCGGGTGTGTCAAGAGGCATTTGTTCTAGAGTGGGACCGCGCAATGGTGTTGTGCTGTGCCCCATAGTAGGGCGCAAAGCACACAGGCGAGCTGCGCCCTCGCGCGTGTGCGTCAGAGGGTCTTTTCGGGAGGTTCCGACGGTTCCGTGCAATTTCATTGGTTGGTCGATTTTCCATCAGCAAGATCCGAGGACGCTTTTTCGAATTTTTTCCTATAGGAATTTTTCCGCTTTGACACCTCTAACTGTTCTTGTGGTGAACGAGTGCATGAACGTGGTATACACCCGTGTTGCAAGTCTCTACAGAAATCGTTTTTTTGTTACGACAAGGCACGGCATGTCCCAGGCTCAGA
Source organism: Ectocarpus sp. CCAP 1310/34 (assembly GCA_902602495.3). Classification (NCBI taxonomy): domain Eukaryota; class Phaeophyceae; order Ectocarpales; family Ectocarpaceae; genus Ectocarpus; species Ectocarpus sp. CCAP 1310/34. The sequence continues at coordinate 346,269 of CACKRE030005074.1, read as the reverse complement.
GCAAAAACAGGCCAAACCAAATGTCTGCGCGTGTAGAACACAACATCCTTGAGGCATCCTGCAAGTTCCATGGCACGTTGCCATCTGTGTGGGGAGCACCGGCAGTGACAAGGGTGCGCACCAGATGATGCGATGGGCAACCCATCATGGGGGCTTACGGGGGGTATCATCGATTTTGGCGCGGCCCCTTTGTCCTAATTGTTCTGTTTTTTGTAGGACTTGCAACACGGGTGTATAAAACGCCTGTCTGTGGGCCCAACCAGATGATCGGATGTGGGTAGGAAACACGCCCCCAAAAAAACCCAACCAAACAACAAAGCGTCGTCTGCGGTGAACTTGGGCAGTTGACGGGGCTAGTTTTCATGCTCATCGACGATTGACCCCCCTGCCTTGGCTGTCTAAGAAGGCACACGTGTGTTTGAGCTACCCCTGCTGTAGGAGGGGTGTTACAATGAGAGGCGTAGCGCGAAGCGCGACATTTATTCCCTTCGCTCCCAGGAGGTAAAAAAAGGCTCTACACATCGGCCAATGTTGCGCCGCGCGACACAGGCCCTAACAAAACTTGATTACGAGGAAGCGGAAATAACGCACCTTCGGGACCAGAACGACATCTATTGGTGTAATAGTAGAGACACGCGTAGCAATCCCTGAAGACCCTGGTGAAGACTCACTTGTTGATTAATATGGATAGCAGTGCATGCTGATCCCTTGCTCTCTGTGGTAGACTGAGCATGTGGGGGCAAACCAGCTCCCTCTAACAGAGGCTACAAAGGTTCTGTCCCTTGCATTATCCTTCCATCGGGAGATATATGTCCCGCGCTTTTCTCTAGCCCCAACTACCGTTTGGTACTTTCCTATACCCGCGAATCCCGTAACACTAGCCCACCCTGGAGGTTCTCATACGCAGATACGTAAATCTCGGAACTTGACGATCACTTGTCGAATCTTAAATGAGAGTCTCGAGGATGGTTGCGGAGCTCCAACATACCACAATTCACCCTCCCACCCCTCTCACTCGATGAGTCGCAAGACGATCGTTTGACCTCTAAAAAAGAAGGTACAGGAAGGAACAAACTGGGGCTAACAGAAAGGAAACCAACGGGAGAGCCGCAATAGGCGAAGGCTTCAAATACCAGAACAGGCCCAAAAGAAAGTGGAAACGAGGACACGAGAGAAACGAAAAAAGTAAGCGTCGCTGGAGCGACGAAGAGGAACGAACGTCATCGGAACGACGAAAAGCAGGAAGGTCGTCGGAACGGTGAAAAAGGCCTGCATCGACAAAACGATAAGATACGCCATTCAATCACCACGGTAGCGTGGGAGCGACAACAAAGGTCACAAAACACCTACAGTCCGCAAACCCTAAGACCTAGAGACAAAAACACACCGAAAACGTACAGAAGCACCACAACGTACCAAAAAGGCCGGAAACCAAGCGTTTCGGAAGCGAAGCAAAAAAGAAAACGGGTCGTGACACCAACCTCGGCAGGGTCTGGCGGACTATTGAAGCTGCAAAAATAAAACGAGACAACGAAAACAAATGATGCTGTTACAAAAGCAACAGAAGGCAAAAGCAACCAAGCATGCCATCTAAATGGGAGCGCACGAAGTCATCGGGCAACGAGTCCCCAACTACGCCGCCACGCGACATGTCGATGTTGCGAAGAATCCCCTTGAAAAGGGTGCTGCCGCTGTGAGCTTGGAGGCACCAGCATCCGGAGACGGCGGTTTCGACGGCGGAGTAGCGAACATCAGGAAGGGCTTGCTTGATAGGTCCAGGGTTGTCCAAGAAGTGGATGACGTAGAAGAAGTGGGACGGTAGAGGTGGTCCAGAAATGTTGCCCAACCACCAGAATCCATCGCGTGCTTTGTACCAGAAAAAGGCGCCAACAGGTGGCGGAGTATTGTCGAGGCGACGGTCCCATAATGAACAAAGGAAGAGCGAGTAGCCTGGAAGCAAAGTTCGATCGTTTTGCGCCCGCCAGTTCCCCGGTTACCGCACCAATAAGCATCGCCCGATATCGGTGATTCGTTTGGCGGTATTGATCAGGCTGTGGTGGCCTCGGCATGTGGATGCTCAAGCATCGTCATCGGCAAGCGTGGCAGGCGGTTCATATGCACCTCGTTGGGCTCCAAACCAGTAGCGGCACTAACCGATTCGTTGTAGGCAAACTCAACGTGCGGGAGATGAATGTTCTAATCATCTTGCCTCTTGTTGACGACCATAGCCAACATCTGAGCGATAGTGTGATTGACATGCTCCACGCTACCATTGTTGTTGGGATGGTAAGAGCTAGTAGCCACTTTGCGAATAGCAAGGCGGGCGTTCACAGCCTGCGACAGTTAAGAACAAAAATGAGAGCCGTTGTCAGACAAGACACTCAACGGGCAACCACACAAAGGGATATGCCGATTGACAAGGATGTCAGCCGTGCCTTCGGCTGTGAGGTCTGCAGCCGAAACCGCATACATATCAGCACGGCGGCTGAAACGGTCTGTTAAGAGCAGAATGTATTTGTTTCCACGCGGTGTCAACGGGGGGGGATAAAGAAAATGATGCTCACCGACACACCAGGGTTCGAAGGAAGTGGATGAAACAAATTAGGCCATCGAGGCGTCTGACGAGACGTTTTGCGGGCTTGGCATCACAAACAATACCGCACCCACCACTTCGAACAAACATTTATGCCAACCCACCAATAGAAACGTTCCGGCATGCAAAGAGTGCACGCTGCACCGAGGTGGCAGGACGCATCAACGTGACAAGTTTGCATGATCCATGGACGCATGAGCATGGGAGCATAAATCCGAATGGGTTCATTGTTGAGGATGCGAGCAGCACTCCCGCCAGGACGTGTGGTTGCCGACGATGGGAGGGGGCTGTTTGCTCGCAAACAAGCAAGATCAAACCATCATCGTCAACATGTAGCTGGCCTTTGAAAGACCGGTCGCGAATTTCCGATAGAGAAGGTCGACGAGCGGACGGAAGATGATCAATGGAACCCGAAGGGAGAGCCGAAGGCCGACCCAGAAAAATAAAACGAATCGCTACATCACACACAGATATGTTACTTTGCTCGCAAGCCCAATCAGCATGCGAACAACGTGTGACAGTCGCCCTGAAGGCTAAATCCGCCGAAAAATGTAAAGCCGCCTCGATAGAAGAGGGGGTCGATTCTTGGTACGTCGACTACAACCCATCCAAAGGTAGAGCAGCAGTGGAGATCGAAGGCGAATTCGCGGGAACCGTCGACACCAAACGCGACAAGAACTCCGAAAAGTCAGGGGCAGCAGATGACTGCAGAGCCGGAGCAACCGAAGTTACAGGAGGCGTCGGAGACGTAGAAGCCACTCCATGAGTGCAGCCGTGAGAAGGACAGGGCACCGATTGACGATCTGTTCGCTTCTGAGGAAGAAGAAAACGCGCGCGCTCTTCGTCACACTGGTGCGGACGTGTTTCAACAGCCTTTGGCCGTGTGTCACAAGCGTTTGTGCCCTAAATTCGTAGGAGATCTTGCACAAAAGCCGACATTGCGCGCGCGCGGTTCAAACCCGGAGAAGAAACAGAGACATCGACGCAACAACAATACCAAAAAACGCATCACTCCTGGGACGCTCATCTGAGATAAGCTTTGAAAACAAGGAGGGGCCGAGCCAATATATACGACCTGTGCGCCGTGTTAGTCATGCGCCATGTGTAGCCTGGCCGCGGTGTTCATTGATGTTGAGCGGGATCCAACCGACTTGTAACTTACAGCAGATCGATCAACTGGACCGACCAATGATCACACCTACCATCGAGAGAAACAGTCGAAGGTGCGAGGGTCTACTGCTGTGCGCTATCAGGATCGTTACCCGAGATCGGTTCAGCCAGGTTCCTACGTACTTGCTCCGCGCTACTGACTGTCTTTCCGAAAGCCATTACCCGCCTGATGCTGTTGCTGCTGCTGTGGGTCGCTCGCATCAAAGTCATGGCCATCACCGGCTTTTGTTTGTGGTGCATGTGTTCGTTTTGTTGTCGTAATGTCCCGTGATGTATGCAATTGCTTGCCTTCAGTTGGCGGGAGATTAAGAGGCTTGATTGATCAAGGCGTATGTGGCGGGCATCTTTCTATCCTGCATGTATTTGTTACCATCCCATGTCTGTATACGCTGCTGCAGCTCATGCTCCTCGGCCGTGTGATTTGTGATACGCTCGCCGCCAGGTAAATGCCGCATGCGTGTCCCTTTCAGATGTGCATGTTTACCTCCGCATAGCGGGAAGACTTCATCATTTGGTTCATCGTGGGTGTGTGCATGTGCATCAAGAAAAAAAAACTACACCATAAGAGTGCCAAATTCACGCTGCTGTGTATCGTCATTCGTGCCCCATCAGCATCGCGGATAAGACTACTGCGAGGTATTGAATCGCTACCACGCAGCAATACGCAAGAAAGACGGCCCTCCTTCAACTCAGACTGAGAAATCACAAGGCAATGCCGTATTATTGCTTCAACTTAGCCCGAACCTTTTTCGGCAGAAGACTCAGCCGCCGCAGCTCGGGTTTGACAAACTGCGGTGCGGCATCCCAGAACTTTGACAGCTCTTCCCAGCTGTTCTCTTGTCGAAACCGATCCACTACACATCACATCATACCCAGGGCCTTCTTCCGCTACCGAAATGTCTACGACCACCGCCACCTCAAACTTCACCTGCATGAAAGCATGCTGACAAACCTCCTTTAACTCTGCCGTGATCTCGAGAGTGGCATCGGCGTAAAACTGCAAGCGCGCGACGCCGACATTCCGCACGTCACCCGCCCCACGATGTTCTGACATCTCCATTCACATGCGGCTTCTGGGCGGTGACAATCCTTTATGGCCCGGTCTACGTCAAAAGAGCTTTCGGTGTCAACGCACGCCGTGAACCGCACGCCACCAGCTCGAACGCCCCCACCACGAAGTCAGACAGGTTCCCAAACACGCGCAGACGCTCGGTGCTCACTCCGACTCGCCTACACCTCGTCCAGAACTTCCTTGTGCAGGTGCAGTTTGGGCCTTAAAGACGTACTGCACCTTCAACCGCAAAGCCTTCTCGTCCACGCCGCCAAAGTTGAAACGCGATGCGCGGCGCTCTACCAGACATGACGTGGTACGGCGTCAAACCGTGTCGTTCGCGGAAAGCCGTGCCCAAGGCCCCATGTACAGCTGGCACCAGATGGACTCAGTCATGGGCACTGCACCTCTATTCCTAAATCATGGTCATGAACGTACGAGCCACCTACTAGATCAGGGATAGTCGGCGCCTTAAAATTTCCGACCAACATCGAGTGCAGTCTCAAGGGCAGCCATCATGTGGTCTTTCAAGTGGTAAGCGGCATCAATCACACACCACACCTCTGGTACACCCAACATTTTGCATCACGTCAGGACAAACTGCGCAGTCAGGCGGGCTGTGCATACCCCCGTGGGCTCCAGACGAACGCCGTTCCACATGTCGGCCATCATGACCAAAATGTACTTGAACCTTTCCTTCTCGTTTAAGCCATCTTCCCCCAACGGGCCGCTCGCTCCCACGTAGAGGTCATCGAAATGACTCGTCCCGAGGAAGGTCTCTCTACACGGACGAGGCACCTTTTCCCCCGTCTGGAAATCTATACAATGCAGGCACTGCTTGACGAAGTCTGTAACGTGCTCTTTCACCCGAAACCAGCAACAACACTCGGACAACCTCTGCTAGGTGGCTACGGTGCCATGATACCCAGCTTCTTTCATGTGTGCACAGACCATCAGTCGCACCTGCAAAGCACTCTCGTGATCTGGAGACCAAAACGCTGTGCCCATTCATTTCCACCCGAAACAACCGTTCACCACCCAGAGTCGTCACCGCCGTCGAGAACCATGTGGCAGGTCCGGCAAGCGCACCCCGGTTACTCCGCACTGCTTGTTGTGCATCATGTACAACTTGCTTCGACGGCATAGCGGCATCAGGTTCGCTGGGGGTGTTAACCGCGACAGCAAGACACGAACAATTACCGGCCGCCAAGAAGCCAACCGCGATAGAAGATCTCCCCGGCAGTTGTGCTCAGCCGAAATGTGCCTGACGATGTACGGAATGGCCCGAGACCGCTTTCCATCACTCAAGGCGCTGAGCCGTGGTTGCCACGGAAGACACGCAAGCCTCCGGTTCGGACATGTACGCGAGATTACACCGTGGTCTGTAAAATTATGCACGCCATGCAAAGCAAAAACTCCAACCGCTTGAACGTACTCACGACCGCGTACGTTCCTTATCCACCGTGGTCCACCGCAACTTTTTTTTTGTTTTTGTTCTCCCATCATTGGACTCTGTCGTCTGCCCCTCTGGGCCCTATCCTCCACTTCTAGTAGCTAGACGACCCAACCGGGGTCACATAGGAGGGGGGGGGGGGACCCCGTCCTGCCGTTCCTGCCTGAGGTATTCTATCGCCAGAAGGGTACAGTAATCCCTTCCCTCGTGACTTACGAAGTTGATTAAGGTTTACTAACAACGAGCTTCGCAGCGCGTCGCTTTCATCCTAGACCAGGATTTATTTAGTGAGAAAAAAACTTACTCTGCCGGGACCCGAACCCATGACGTTGCCCTCAGCAGGCTGCGAGGTTACCTACTAGACCACCGGGGCAACTGTGTGCGCCTTGAATTTGTCACTTGGAAACCCCATCGGCTCATGATTCATATCCTCCACAGGAACGCCACGGTTCAGCTGGTCTTCGGGCACTTGGGTGAGAAAACTCCTCCAATGTTCATCGGACGCACCCGGGAACATGAGCACGGCGCGATTCCGGTGATTGTGAAACAATGCAACAGCGCGGGCAAATTTGTCTTGAGCGGCAGCCCACACTTCGACCAGCGCGGGCATCCACGCATCCGCAGAGATTGGGCGATTCTCGGTCAAGCGCTTCGTCCTATTCTTGGCATCGGCCAACTGCTGCTCCAGAGACACACGAAGCGGCCATAAAACCTCCGCCACCCACGATAGCGACGTGCGCTGTCAGTTGACAGCCTGCAGGAACTGCATCAGCTTGCCAGCCGTCTCGCAATGCCATATAATAGCCAGACCGCTTAGGCGCTCGGGATCGCGCTCGACCTTGCCCTGAGAGTACACCTTCCCGCACCAAGTGATGCTGGTGTCCATGAATATGCAATTTTGAACGGCTAGGTAAAGGCCACCTCCTTCCAGACGGTCAAGAATCTATGTCTAGTGTGTGAAACAAGCCGTTTCCATCGATCCCCCGATAAATGACATCGTCCACCCTGACGAAGTATTCAGCCCGTCCAGGATGCGTGAAAGGGTCCCCTGGAAATATGACATAGCGTTCAAAATACTTCGCGGCAACCGCTTGGGCGTGTAGACACCGCCCGGCGTAGCGACAGTGAAGATTTCCTTCCTGTTTGGCGACAACAGGCACTACCAGTACCCTTGGAACAGATCCACGCTCACATAGAACCTGGCCGCACTGACCTGGGCCATACTGGCTTCAGGGCTAGGCATGAAACCAAGCACCACTCCTACTTGTTTGTTGACCGCGCGAAACGGCACCCCCCTTTTTTTGGAATCGTTATTGCTGCGCTGGCCTACAGGACCTGCATGTTAAGGAACATAAAACCCAACACGACCAGCAAAATCATGTACCCTGCCAGCCACCGTGGTCTTGATTGGGTTGTACGTGCGCTGTCGCGCTTGAACCGGCCGCGCTCTGGGCTTGAGGGTTACCCGTGGAGGCTCGATGTTCGCGGGAGGATCACCACGACGTAACCGCGACGGAACCCATTCCCCACGCTCGCTAATGACGCTTCGAAGTTGTCCCACGCGCGGTTCCTCCAAGCCCGCAGCAGCCGCGGAAGAAACTATAGGCCATGATTCAGGAGGAGAGGAGGGGTGTCCATGACTGGGTTGCTGTAGTGTCAGCTATTCCATGGGCCTTGAACACCGCCTTTCGCGAACGCTACGGTTCGACGCCGTACCACGTCATGTTTGGTAGGGCGCCGCGCACTGCGATTTCGACTTTGGCGTCGTCTACCTCCCTTCTTCCCCTCGCTCCTCGACAAGCTTTTGCTTAGACATGGGTTGTAGTGAAGGGGGGGGTCTTTCTGGCGAGCAGGGCTAGACTCACCCTCAAGGGATGACCGAAACCTTCTTGCTGCTGCGCATATCCGCCGCGAGGCATGCGCGTGGTGGTGTAGTTGGGTCGGC